>JBAMYA010000004.1:11221744-11250558 GCA_037176975.1 Arrhamphus sclerolepis | reverse complement strand
GAATGAATTTTTGGTGATTTGAGGAGGTCTGAAACTGAACCATGAGCTCACACACAGACACACATACACACACACACACATATATATATAAATATATATATGTATATACATAAAGAGCTTTATTTTCTAGGCGTGGCCAAAAAAAAACACAAAACACAGGGCGCAAACAGTATGGACGAGCAAGCATACAGAGGAAGTCCTTAAATACACACAGGGGCTAACAAGACACAGGTGAACCAGATCAGGGAGACAGGGGGCAGGAAAGTCAACATAACAAGGCAGACAGACAGAACTTAAAAATAAAACAGGAAGACAAGACAAAAGAAACAGAGTGGGACAAAAGACCAAGAAAACAAGAACACTAACTCTGAAAAAAACAACAAAAAACAAAAACAAAAAACAGAACCTTACAAAACAATAAACCCAACACCAAAATACATCCAAATTCTGATTATGTGTGTGTGTGTGTATATATATATATGTATATATATACACGCATACACACACACACACCCACGTACATACATATGTGTGTGTGTAGCGTACTTTCACTATTAAACATAGCTGTGAGTTATACTGTTGTCTTTTGTTTTGTTTTTTTACAATTTGATTTCACCAAATGTTTAAGTGATCACTGATCACAATGGTTCAAGATTCTGTTCCGAGCACACATCTTCCTTCCAGATGATGCGTTGGACAGTTCTTAACCCAGTTTTAGTAGTTTCAGCAATCTGTTTTGATGTTTTCTTTACCTGGTGCATGCCAATCATTTGACCCTTCTGAAAAAGACATCTTTTCCACGACCACAGGAAGTGTCTCCTGACATGGCTGTTCAAGAAACGATAAGCTGCTCACTGCATCAGTTTGAGTTAAGGAACTTGTTTAAGCTGGAACATTATCATCCACACACTAATTATCCAATGCGAGGCTCTTAACCTATTTGCTTAGTTAAATCCAGGTAGCGACCTTTTTTTGTGGGACCTGCACGCACACACACAATAGTCATCATAGGTGATGACTCACATCTTAGTTGAGAGGGTCAAAGATGCTAGAAATGAGAAGAGGTTGTTATAGTACCATCTTTGTGTCCTCACCAAAGTAATGGGCATAAAAATGAGAAGCAGCAGCACATGATGAAGGACCAGCATCCAGTGCTTCACAAGGAAAGCCCTCACAGCCTGAAGCGAGTGGCCGCTGTACACACTGGAGCCGTCTGTGATCCTCTCTGTATGGTAGTGGGTCAGATACATGGCATAGATGTCAAAAGCCATATAGGGAGCCCCGAACAGAACAAAGTTGTTGACCAGCCAGTGTCTGCATATGGTGGGATGAGAAGGATTTTCATGGGATTACCATCAGCAAACTGGCAACAAAACACTTTTCTGTGTTGTGCAACCAAAAACCTTACTCCATCCTGTTGGGGGTTGGCTTATTTTTGCCATCAGCCCCTGAGTTAGGTAAGGGGGTAAATAGTTTTTTTTTTTTTTTCTCTGTGCATCCAATAACCCTGTCTGACAGCCACTAACCAAGAATAACATTCTCAGTGTAAATGGACTGCTCCATCTAGCCTGAGTGACAAAATAAACTTCCAAAAAACTGAAAAGTGTTCCTATTTTTATGGTGTGGCTTGAACACTTACCAAGAACAGAAATAAATATGTAGCATGATGCACCAATCTTATAAGCAAAAATGTACACCATTGATCAACACCCCAATTCTTCCAGTTTATTTATGTTTTGGTAATTTTAAAAAAGTTCAAATTCCAATGAATAGCTCAAACTGGTATAAATATAACTAGTGAACTTCCAAATGTTAATAAAAAAGGTAGGGTAACCAAAACACTGAAAAATAATGTACACTTCAGTATCATACAAAAAATTAAGTGCCACATATTTATGGGAACTTCTGAACCAGAGATGGGAGAACTTTCTAATGAATATTTAATTTCTGTTGTAGAAATAACTCCACGAGTGTGTTCAGCTGTTACAGCTACCAAAGGTGGAAACTTTGAGTCAAAAGTTAGTTTATAAATTAATTCCATGATTTTTTTAAACTTGTTCGATACTGTCATTTCATGGTATAAAGAGCCAGTAAACTGCATAATTAAAAAAAGTGGAATATCATGTTTTGTTCTGTCTGGATCAAATTCACAGAAAAGATCATACAACAAATTATACAAATACCACTCATCTTTTAAAAAGGTGTGGTGGTAAATAAAATCTGCTTTTTCCATTTCTAAACTGATCCTCTTCTCATGTGTGCTTCAAATTTCTTTAAAGATTTACCAACAGCACCTGAAGGTGAGTGTAATGCTGACCGATGTGTCAGAGCCCACTTTTACTTCAAAAATTTACCAGGAATTTTTCTGTCATTTTTAAGCCTGACTTATTGTCAAGTTCACAACTAGTTTGGCCAAAATTATGTAAATGAAACTCAAAATATTTTCTATGCATAATAAAAAACTTTCCACTTGCAATAATAAGTTGTAGACAGTTTAATGAATCTGCTCATGGGATTGTTTCATCTCATTTTAAATATTTATTTCTACATAAGATAAATATAAAAGTCACAACATGGTAATAATTTTGCGGTCTTGCAGGTGTTTGGAAATGTACCGTGTCACTCATGACAAGTGGTGCAATCCACTTAAAGTAAGAGAGCTGATCTCAGCTACCAGGGACTTGCCAGACTGGGTTATTGGGTGCACAAAAGACAAGACTTCCAGTAGCAGAGTCCTGTCATCTGCAGAAATACTCAGATGACTCTGCAGTTGTGGGGTGTATCAGTGATGCATAAGAGACTGAGGACAGTGAACTGGTGGACCGCTCTGTGGCAGGCGAAGTGAACAATCATCTCATCTTAAATGTGAACAAAACAAATGAGATTCTTCAGTCAGAGGATTCTTCAGATCTGCTGCAACACAGACCACACTACAGAAGATCCTTCTTGCCAACAGTTGTAACCATCACCAATTTGAAACTGAATTGAAGACAACACATGATCTTACCTAACTGAGGGATTGATGGCAATAAAAAAAGAAAGAAAAAACGATTCTGAAAATGTTAAGAGTATCCTTTTAATCATAGCATGTGTCATTTATATGTATGGGTTTAAAATGATGACAGCATATTTTGAAACTGAAAAACAAATTTGGCGTTGAAAAATAAAACTTCAATGATTTTTTATACTGAAAAGATTATTCAAATTGAAAAAAAGAAATTGAAAAACGTTTCACTGAAGCTGAAAATACAAACATTGAAGATTCACTTTTTTCAATGCCAAATTTATTTTGAGTTCCAAAATATACTGTCATTATTTCAACTTCATAATTTGTAGCTTTGAGTATTCTGTCTAGCTACAGAAACTTGTAATTACTGTCCAACCTGTCAGTCATGACGTCATTGCAGGACAACACCACTGTAACTCCAGCTGCTGTAGCCAAAGATGCATGGACGGCAGAGACCAGTCTGAAACAAATATGGAATAAACTATCTTGAAACTGAAGTTGTCTCCTCTACACATTATTTAAACATAATGACGGTCATTTATATTGAAGCATACTCATAATATGGCACCGATGATTATATAATAGATATGAATACATTTGTAATTTACATGGAATATTATTTTTTACTTTGCAGAAACAAGTCCCTATATGTCATAAAACGTGCCAAATTTAAAATTATGATTATTTCCTTTCATTGATACATTCATTTCACTGAATGAGGAAGTAAACATACACAATCTCAGTTAAAAAAAAACCAGACAATATAAAACTACCGTATGCGTTCAAAAACAAAAGTTAGAAAAGTGGCCTCTGACCTCTCACTAACTGAAACCACGTCGGCGTAACTCCACTGCGTGTAAGTCTTAAATATTTTAACGAGAATAAAGAAAAGCCCAGGAAACACAACAGCACCGCAAACCAAGGCAGCCATGACGTCAACCGCCTCCTGTAGACGCTGAACGACCTTTTTATACTTCAACGAAATAAACAACAAAGTACATTCAGAAGCCCGGACACTGGCCAAACCTCACAGTACATTTCTTATTTGGTAAACAACTACCGTGTACCCCCGTGGTTACCCGCATCTGAAGCGGTCAATAAGCCAGCTCTCTCTACATTTTAGTTCATTTTTACAGCAGAAATTACGGTAACCGTCACGGGCAGGTGTTTTCAGAATAAAAGCATGGTTGTTATTTTACATTTAACATAAGTAAAATAATAGTATTTATTTAATTATGTAATTACTGTTGTTGTTGTTGTTGTTGTGACAATAAACTTTGTGTAAATGTAATAAATTTCACTGGATTTTCAACAGAACCATGTCACTTCAAATCAATGCTACCCTATTTTGAGAGTACAATAAAATAAAAGCTCCTATCGTTTCCAGAGACACATTCTGTGCCAGTCAACCCGATTTGATGTGATACTTAGTGACACTCCCAGGCGGGATAAACTAGGGGTCTGTTTCACAAAGCGGGTTATGTGGAAACTCCGAGTATCTTGACCCGGAACTCAGGGAAACTCTGAGTCTTCCGTTTCACAAAGCGGGGTTACTTAACTCCGAGCCAGATTCAGTTGAGCCACTTTCACAAAGTGAGGTAACTGACACTCGGAGTCTGTTACTGCGGCAACTGACTCCCTGAACTAAACCTACTCGGGAGCAGTTTTACTTCAACATATCCCGAGTCTCTTTCTGTCTCCTCCCCTTTTTAAAGCCAAAACGGTTCAGCTGAATCTGAAAACCTCTGATATAACGATCATTTTGGCGAAATCTGAACGATGAAATGCTGGATTTTGCATCAGTGAAGTATGTTGATGATCCGAATAGATAGTTCAATAATTTAATACGGTCAAAGTGGCTCTGACGTCCACTCATTACAGTCCCATTACAGTTTTCACAATAAAGATGGAATAAACTGTAATTATTAGAAAGTGAATGAAGCAGAACTAAGAAAAATCAACAAAACATTACGTTTGAGTCATCTGTCTAAAACAACCTACATGTTACTCCGTCAGCTGCTTTTTTTTTTCATTATATCAGCAAGATCTCACCTCTGCCAGCTATTTGCATAACTAGAACATCAACCCTTTCATTCACTGCTGCAGCTGTTCTGAATCTCTGCACGCGATTGCAATGTAAATCCTAATTTAATACAAAGTTAATCTGTCTCCTCCCCTATAAAAACCCAAAACGGTGTGATGTCATCAGGCTATCAAATCCAACGCATTCTCACTCCTAACGCGTCGGTAATATATTGACGCTTCGGCCTTGCGCGTCACATGTTTGATTTCATACCAGATACTCTGTATTGCTTTACGTTTTTTCTTGCTAACAGTAGTAACCCCATAACATTGGGGTTGCCGACGTGACATAGATGGATCTCTTCCGTTTACCTGGTGTTGCCATGGTGAATCATGATATCTGAGCTCCACTGATGATGTTTTTTTATAGTCATGGTTACTCGGAGTCAACATACTCAGAGTTGATTGAAGTTTCTGATCTCAGAGTTTGTTGACTCTGAGTTAGTTTTTTGAGTTTGTTGAACCTCCTTTGTGAAATGGGCCCCAAGAGAACGAGGATCAGGAAAGTCAAACAGAACATAACTAGACACAGACAGGATTTCAAAATAAAAGCAGGACAAAAAAAACAGGAAAAACTCAAACCCAAACCATGAGAGGTTCACAGTAAGTCATCACAAATAAATCCAACTGAGCACAAATAAGGGTCCAAAACACAGGAATACCAATTAAAATGAGCAACCAGGTTAGAAAGGAGCTTAGCAGAAAGCAGTGAACATTTGATGACATTTAATGCTGCAGAGACAAACTAAGAAGCTCCACTGGAGTGGAGGAATAGCGGAGAAGATCTTGCACTGGGAGATGGCAAAGTGAAGCTTAAATACTGAACAGGAGTCAAGAGTAATGATGTTGGTAATCAGTGCAGCTGAATCAGACAAGCAATGAGCTAAAATGAAGGAGAAGGTGGATCTGATGGAATGGAGAGAACAGACTGAGGAGAATTAGAAAATTGGACAAAATTAAAGATTAGAGCATTGGTCCAGAATGTAGTAGTTTATCAGATATATATGACTTTTGATAAAAACTCCATGAGGTTTTTAGGTCATATTGATACAAAAATGCATCCATGAAGCATCACAGTACCTCGAGTTTTCTACTGGTTTTCTATTTCCTAAAAATAACCAACATAGTATTCATTATATTTGAATATTCTTGCAGATTTCTTTCTCTATATTTTCTAAATTTTGATCAACAAATGTCTCTATGAAACAATATTAATAGAGAGGTTAAAGAGAGAGAAAGTGTTTCCCCTACAACTATGAGCTTGCGTGTTACAATGAGTGAATGCAAGGTTTTCACAGTTTTCTGTCAGTTAAGGTCTGTTTATGTAAATGAGGTCAATTGATCAGTATTTACAGGTTGCCTTTTCTCTTACCCTGTGGAAAGGATAAAGAGCACTGGTGGTGAATATATAGCAAAGTCAAAGCAATGTTGAAACACTTTCAAAACCTGCAAAATGCAAATGTAGGAAACAGCTCAAAAGTGGAATAGTGAATCTCTGACAGAAAAATAAGTAAATAAAAACAAATACACATAGAGAGGAAATCTTAACCAGGTGTGGAAAGATAATCAATTGTGAGATTATTTTGTATGACTTTCATCCCGCGGCTTGTCATGAAGTCAAATAAATTGCTTAGGAAAGTGGTAGTTTATTTGCAAAACACAGTGCAAGTGTACATCCTATGCTTGTAAGTACTGACAAGAGCACCGTAGCAAGGAAGACATGGCACTCACAGAATGAAGAAATATTTGTTTTCTGAGATTAAATTCTGAGAGCTGCTGTGCACAGGTTTCTTTTGTTTTCCTGTTTTTTGTTTTTTTTGTTGTTGTTGTTTCTCAGCTTTATATTTTGATAGATGCAGTGGAGAGTAGACGGGAAGGAGGGAGATGGAGAGGCTGAGCGACTTGCAGCAAATAGCATGGGTCAGAATCAAACAGACCTGCTGCGCTGAATGCTTTACTTCAGTATCAGAGTATGAATATGAAGGTGCACGCTCCCACATACCTTGGCTTTCTGAGGGAGCTGAAAGAAGTTGCTTTATATTTATTTATTTTTTTGATGAAAAAAAAAAAAAAATGAAGCCAATTTATTTATTTTTTTACCATGTCAACAGTATGTCTTTCTACATGAATGAGATTACCCAGAAGCCCACTCCCACTTTGCGTAAAAGGCTTAAATCTCATTGAAATTTCATTCAGTCTTCCTGTTTGGCAATGTGAGGCACGTCCTCTGAAATGCTCACCGTGAACAGCACATGATGAAACTATTTTGCAGGGATAATGCTGTCTTGCATGGTTGTTAACAGTAAAAAAGATTTCATTGCGCTTATTTTATTGCTTGTGGGTTTGTGCTTGGATAATGCAAAGTGTTTGTCCATGCAATTATTGCTTTCCGATTAGCTGATTAAAGTATTACTTCAGCACCAATAACTGTCTGCACGAGGCAAATAAAACCCAAAAATTAATGACGAATGCCTCCTGTAGGATGTCCAAATTTGTTTCCAGTACCAAAATATTACAATTGTTAATGACTTACTGTATGTACTATGACTTTTCTATTGTAACTGATTGGGTGACCACTTAATCCATCTGCAAATTTGAGATTTAATGACCTCATGGATCAAAGGTTGAGGAGCTGAGCATCTTAACGTAGGAGGCCCAGGCAGCTATGGAAGATGTGTCATGGTGGGTGTTCTTTTATATGCTTTCTGAAAAAGGAGATTGTGGGGAGAACAAGAACTTTGTGCTGTTAATCAGCATCTTATCTGGCATGGAAATGCCTCAGAGAAATTCAAAAATGTTGCTGGGGAGGAGGATGTCTGTAGGACGAAGACATGGTTGGATGAAAAGGGGAAAAAGAAACTGATGGGACCTTGGTTGTATTAGCTCTCCAGGAACACTTCATGTTTAGTCTAACAATTATGCTGCAGATAGCATCACAACTAAGAGTTATCATTTGAAGACCCCAATTCTTAATTAACCGTATCACCAGTGTTATGTTCTGTTTCACATTGGTGCGTTTGAACCAGCTTCTAAGCTCTTGCTCCAGCATCTGTAAAAGATTCTTTGGTACAAATATACAGAGCAGATTGCCTTTGTTGTTTACCTGAAGAAGAGGAACTACTTTTACACAGGTGCATGTTGACGAGCAGCTTTGTTTTCTGTTATATACTGTATTTACTCCAGCTCAGATCTTTCATCAGAACCCTGAGAGGAAAACTGGGTGAAAAATAGTAAGTTGGAGCGGGAGGGATGATAGGGAAAATAAATCATCCCGCATCTGGAGGAGGTGGATTTTTGGAAAGTCTCTTGTTGTTCATGTTAATGATAACACAGCACCACTTTGCAAAACGCTCAGGGAAACATGCCTTTCTCCGTAAATTTAGATTGTTTCACTCCAAGGATATATCTGAGGTAGCATTTGTCTTAAAAGCAAACAAACAAAACAAAACAAAAAATCTTCCCTTTGTATATTACTCTTGCAACACATTGTAGCCGTGAGAGATTGAGTGGTTTTTTTCTGCCCACGCCTTCATCAGGGTTGATTATTTATCCTCTGAATCAACACTTCATATTTTATTTGATGTCAATTTAATCTCAATTACTCTCAGGTCCTTTATACACAGACAAACACGCATGTACACATATCAAAGCTTGCCGGATGACTCTAGTGACTTGGGGCCTTTCCCCATCTCCTGCATGTGGTGGAGCCTGCTGATGGTGATTGTTCAACAAAGCCCACTGGTGCAAATAATGAAGTGCAAATGGGGCTAATGCAGTGGTTGACATGCCAGCTTTTGCAGATCAGGCCTGAATTGATCTTAGTGCAAATCTGCGCCAGGAGACTATTGGAGCCAATTCACAACCCAATTCTCTAACATTACCAAATATGTTGTGTCACTATTACGACAGCTTTTTATCAGGGGTTGTTGGGTTTGAATAGCTGCTGTCAACTTTTTTGTCATTTTGACAGTTCAACACTGAGTCTGCTGCCCTCCCACAGCCACAAACAAATGTCACAGCTTTGAAAAATACAGCACATCATGTTTACTGTTGCCAACACTTTCACTACATGAATCAGTTTTGGCTACATCAGTTCTATCAAAATACCCCAAAATCTTAAGAAAGCTGAAAGACATTCTGAGCAATCTGAACTCTAGATCCTGATCACCTTATCTGCAGCCTTCAAGTCTCACTGGGTGAATAAATTACATAGATGAAGATGGGAGAGTAGAGTCTGTTGTCAACAACACACTTCAGCATCCTTCATCAGTCCTGAGCTGGCTTTTGTGTTTGTCCCCCATGCATCAACTCCCTCAGAATCTGACACAATAATGTTCTCACTGAATTTATTATCTAATTAGAGGGTATGATGAATAGTCAACCATTTGTAAAGATTTTGATTAAAATGTTTTCATAATTGCCAAAGATGAATTGTTTCAGCAATGGTTTCATATTTACATAAATAAATCAATTATGATTTTTTTTTTATTGTTCCTCTTCTACATGTGCAAAAACCTCTTGTGATGGGAATTTAAACAGGATTTGGTACAGAAACAATTAAAAACAATGTTTCTAAATTTGAGTTTGGAGAACTCTGCATATTTATTCTTTTAATTATAAAACATATTTAAAGGAACTTAGGAAATTCTGTGACAAATGACCACCAATCTCCGTTTCCTCAACTGGCTCTCTATCAAGAAATGAAAACATGGAAACCAAATTACTTTTGAAAACCCTTTTCAAGCATTACAAACTATGATTGCTTTCTCAAATGCCAACTAAGATTCTCCCATTAAACAAAAAAAAAAAAAAAAAGGACGTTGAACTTGCAGAAGAGCTGTGTTTAGTTTTTTTCATTTCTGAGCCATCTTGGATGGACGTCATACGGAAACTTGTATGATGCTCAGAACAATCAGTAATTAAAGATCCTTTTTAAAAGTCCTCTGGACCAAAGAGAAAAAAAAAAAAAAAAAGAACCATGTAGATTCTTATCAGCAGCATGTCCAAAGAGGTTTGTCAGTATGGTTGGCAAAGGTAATTTACACTTCTGTGATGGCAGCATTAATGCAACAAAACAACAACAACAAGAACAACAAAACACTGACATTTAAGAACAACACATTCTGCCTTCAATATGTCATCTCATATACACATATATATATATATATATTTATATATATATAATATACACACATATAATAATCTGAACTTTTCATTGCTCTCTAGCTTGTTATCCTCAATGGCAGAATGCCTTTCAGGTGTTTGGAAAGAATGGTGCAGTTACAATTACAAAGCTATTCTGGTATGTGTTGAATCAAGTCAATGGATAGAAACATCCAGAATGTGGAGCATTTTGAGGCAAATTTAAGGCTATACATTAGCTCTACAAAATGTGCTTGATTCCGGCACCAACAGCAGCATCCAAGTTAATCTGTATAAACCTTTCTACATGTGGTTTACCAACTTGCCATGATCTGCCCTGCTATATCCTGAGATTATAGTGTTTTTACTCTTCTGCACCCATCCAAATATTGGCTCAGTCCTGGATCATCCATCCAACCACACAGAGCAGATTTTATCCCCTGGATGTGCCCCTGTGTCAAGTAGATTTTACTGGAGGGGGTGACTATGCGTGTTTGTATCTCTCGTATTTAACTGGCTAGGCTTCCTTTCAAATGGCAGCCATGGGGATCAAGCTTCTGTCTAATACAACATGACCTCATTCCTTCAACTATAATCTACAACACAGCAGCAATAGTAGTTAGTTCCTGAAATCCAGTATTAAAGCAAATTGAAAATTGGAAGTTTATACCACCCTGCTTGGCACAAGTTCCTGCAAACAAGAAAAATGAAAAGGAAAGCAATCGTGACACACATTTCAAATCAGTGTTTATCTGGAATTCGATGGTTGTTCTGCAAATCCTGTGACTCAAGTGAAGACCGAAATATTCAACATGTAGGGCACCACATTGACAATGATCTTGAATTTTACATTTGGAGTGTTGCATTGTGGTTAGAGTCAAGCTGTGATATACTGAAGGTGATTTCCTTTAGGCCACAATGGGTGTTGCACTGTCACGCCCATTGGTGTCATCATCCCCTTTGGCCTGCTTTTATGCAGTCAGTACACACAAACAGAGCTCTTTGCTGTTTCAATCAATACCCACCCACATACTGCCTGATTCTTTATTCAGAATATTATGTATTCTCTGTTTTGTCCTTCTTTGACAAACTTTCAAACAATTCTGACTCACATTGTGAGATAAACTGAAGAAAGCCAAGTCACAGAGTATACATATATATATACATACATGTGTGTGTGTATGTGTAAATGTATGTACATAAAATATATTTTAAAAAAAAACCTCCAGTCAATAAGGACAATAAGTAAACAGTTTATGACTGTTGATCATGCTTCTCAAAAAGCATCTAGGATCAAGAGCCAGTAAGACATAAGGAAGGTGACATTCATTGACATGGGAATAAAAAGCTTCACACTACTAAGATCTATTGAAAATGGATAAAATTTTGAAGAATTTTCACATAGATATTACCATCCTTTCATAAGCTTCTGTGAATTTGACTCAAATTCATTTCACAGTGCTTCTGTCCGTATGCTTGCTCTTGATCCGTCAATGATTTATCTGTTCATGTCAATATTCATTGGCTACCTTTTCCCCTTTTGAAGTCTGAGGCTCTCATCTGATTCTCACATCATTTATTTGAATATTTTATTTATTTATTTATTTATTATTATTATTATTATTATTATTTTAAAAGGATCACACTTCAGTCCACTTCAGGTACTATTAAGTAGCACTTTGTAGAAGTCCCTTTGATCAAAGACTTTCCTTTGTGCAGGTAGCTTCTAAACCTTTACAGATGACATGTCCTCAAAACACATCTATTCACTATCTTGTTTGGATCACACAGACATTGATTTGTGAAAACATGGCGAGATGAGGAGGCAGTCAGAAGAAGTGAAATTGATGTTTCACAAGGGTGTCATTAAGAGCATTACACAAGACTTCATTTTCTAACCACACTTCTTGAGCAATGACCAGATAAAATTAGAAGTTGTGGATAAGAACCTTAAGAGACATATAGCAGAAGATTGATCTTTTCCGTATTTTTGTCTTCACAAAAAGTCCAAAAAAGATCATCGGTCAGAATAATTTCCGTGAACAAGCTGAGCAAGTACAACAAAGTCTGGTCTTAAACCTCAAAAGACCTTGGATTCTTCATTTATTAAACTTCAAAGACATATTGTACATGGCTCAGATTAGAAGCAGCAGGCAAAAACCTCTGTGATAATGCAGTGTGGCTTGTAAAAGAAGCTAAATAGTTTATTGACATTACAATTTGTCCACATTGGAGTCATTAAAACCATGATTGTTTGCACCAGATTGCTCAACAACTGATTCAGCAGACATTTCACAAGAGGAATTTTCAAGGGATTACCAAAGTCAGTAAGCTTTACGCTCAAGGGGCTCTGAACACGTGTACCAAAGTTTATGACAAAACATTTAATACACATAAAGATATTTTACTGTGGACAATACACCAACCCAAGAGACGCTATTGAGGCTAAAACTTTCAAGTATTCTCATGCACCATCAAGTCCTAATTACATGTGTGCTGGGCCAAAAACAGTAAACCAAGAAGGATCAAGAGCTCCAACAAACTGCCAGTCACTTGTGCACACTTTACTTAATTAAGACGCGTCAGTCAGTAGACCTTCAAATTACCTAATGAAAGTTTACCCACTGAAGTAAGGTAATTAAATAAAATAAATTAGCATGACTAACAGTGTGCAGGATCTCTGGTTCCTTTTTAGAAATAAATAAATAAATTAATGAAGCACATTGCACCAACGGAGCTTTGGTGTGCAAGAGAAGCAGCAAGCTTTAAAGAGAAGAGATAGTCGGTCAAAACCGACATGAGAAGAGATGTGCTCAAAGTGAGACAAAAGAGGGAGATAGAGGGGAGACACAGCAGAATGCATGGGTGGAGATGAGCTTTGTCTGGCAAGCGCTCTTTATCCGATAGTGTTAATCTTGTCGTCCGTTTGCAGCATTGCCACGCACCAGCACTTCCAACCAGCTCTGATAATGGGAAGAGCAGCATCAAGCTCATTAATTGAATTAGCTCCCTCTTTATCTCCACATCTGCCTGTGTCCACTCGCCCCTAAAAACACTCCACCGGCAACTACTCCTCAGCTAATTGACTCGGAGAATCTCCTCTGCAGCCCTATTTCACCTTACTAATTTATTGCTCCAGGTCCCAGTCTGGTTCATGTGTCAGTGGCTACTATTTAATTTAATTTTCCCCCTGAGGTGATGGAGATGATTTTGTTTTTGAGCAAGGGGAGCAGAGAGAGGGAGGAAAAGATAAAGGGATGCCTGTTTGTTATACGCAACAGCTTGTGTGTTTATTTCATAACTGGATTTAGCCGCAGGTGTTTGAGACTCTGGGAACGAGGGCCGGCCAAACAAGCTCAGTCCAATTCTGCCTTCTGTTGGAAGATTTTAACTTCACTAAGCCACTTTTTAAAAACTAATACGAAAAATATTCTCAACGGATGACTTAAACATGGTCCCATGTATTTGGCAGACCAAAAAGAAAACTACTTATGATTTAGGTTTTTATGATTAACATATAGCCTACTTTTCTTTTAGTGTTCTCAAGTGTTTAGTGGTGAGTTAATCATGTTAATGAGTTTTTGTGGCTCAGCCATCATACAGTTTTTCTTCATCTTGCTGGACATGGGATGCAGAGGCCAATGGTAGTTTCTGTGTGACAGAACTAATATCAGAGCTAATGTGCTTCTTTTTTTAATTTCTTTGATTTTTAATCTCCACTTAAAATTCATTTCTCCAGCAGTGTGAATGTTCAGACATTATATCTGATAGACACAGGCCAAGGTGTGTGTGTGTCTCTGTGTGTGAGGGTATTGGGTTCTCTCAGGTCTGTGTCTCCATTGCAAGAGTGATGATCTGTTATCACCTGTATGGCAATACAGGGAGCCATTTTCCTCCTGTTTCTTCTCATTTTTTTTATTTCAACTTCAGCTTTATTGGGTGAAATAACCTTGCAAATAGTCTCTTGAGGATGACATTGATCTCACAGTGTTGTTAGAAATGTAGGATCAGAACAGACAGCAAATGTCACTGCTGACTACACTTTAAAAAAAAAAAATTCTTGGCTCTTATTCAATAAAGTCCTCTGTAAAACTCTTGTCCTTTTCTGATTGTTTTTCACATCATGTGTCTTTCTTCATCCAGCCTGATAGAACACCTGTCTTTTTTGATACACGTGGCTGGTTGGTCTTTCTGCCCACACACCTTTGCTCAAAGCAATCCTTCCTGTGCTCACCAGCAAGACCTTTAGGCTGCTGGCTACCAGAAAACAATCTCAACTCCGACAAATCCTATTCTCCTTGACCATCTGGGACGCCAACAGCTTATTTGGTACCATATAAGAAACTTGCTTTTCAATGGCAGGAATGGGTGCTGTAACTGACTCACTATTCTGTTCAGACACAGGTACAACTGCTTTTACTTCAAACTGTCATCCCACATCTTTTGTATTTTAGCATGAACTATACAATGATACATAAACTCATCATGCATGTTTGTGCAGATGTAGTGACAAAAGTTTTATCATTTTAAAGACAAAGAAAGCTATGAAATTATCAAATACATAGGGGGCATGGATATTTTGTCACATTATAAAACACAAACCAATTCCAGTATGAAGTAACATTGCAAAATAAATAAATAAAATAAAATTTGCTGCATTATGAAAGTCACAAAAACACACAAACAGAATGTGCTTCAGCTCATAAACACATTTCTTATTGCACACACCTTAAACACTCACAATGACGGTGAAAAAAGAAAGCAAACACTTGGTAGTAATAGGTAATCAAACTTCAAGTGAGTGCTTCCAGTAGCGCTGGATCAGACCCGCATAACATTACAGAAGTGCCTCAGCTCAAGAACATATGCAGGATGTTGGAGTAAATGCCTCTCTTGAAGTTATTCCACAGCATCTTTATGGGGATTAAGGACTGGGCTCTGAGTGGGCCTCTCCAAAAGGGACAATTATCCTTTGCACTATTTTGGTAAATTTAAGACTTTTTTTTTCCCTCAATGATGACGAGCAGTCCAGGCCCTGAGCCAAAGAGGCAAACCCAAATGTTGATGCTCCCTCCCCCACACTGCTGTACCGAATGATGTTTTGATGGTGGAAAACTGTGCTGGTTTCACGTCATGGATGTTCTCGCGTACTCTTTATAAACAGGTAAACTTTTGCCTCATCTGTATTTTCCCTTTAGCATTGTGAATTGTGAAGGTGCCAACTTTACGTGAAAAGAATTTTTTAGATTTTTTTAGTTTCTTTATTGGAGATCAGTGGTTTCCTCCAAGATGTACTGATGTACCATGGTGAAAACTGCATGTGGTCGCTCATTAAAACAGAGCTTCTTCTATACTCACAAACATGGTGATATCTAAAATTTTCTAAAACAAATTGTCTTCATAATTCCAAGAGTCACGGAATCTGATTAAAAGATAAATAAGTAACATTTTACAAATGTAAACCAGAACAAAGTGAACTGTTATTGAACAGTGTTACACTTATTGCTGGAGGCTAATGGTTGTGAGAGGTGTTAAGTGGATAGAGGCTGTTCATGAATCTTGAAGTGTGCATCTTCTCGCATCTTCCAGAGAGCAGCAGTGGGAACAGATAATGAAATTGGTGCGTGATGTCCTTCTCAATGTTACAGGCCCTGCTGGGGCTGATGGGACCTGTAGATGTCTTCTGGAGGTGTGAGTGGCCAGGCAGTAAGTCAATGAGGAAACAAGGGTTTTTCAAAAAAAAAGAAAGGGATTTTATTTATCCAAAAATACAAAAGAACAAAGACAAACAAACAAACAAACAAAAAACAATCTTAAACTCAAAAATCCAGGCCTATGAAAGAGGTCAACAAAATATAACTTCACTCAAAACAGCAGCAAAACAGAGGTGTTAATGAGGGAGCATACAGTAGTGGTTTGCCCAAACTAACTCCTCCTAGCTGTTGCTTGTGTGTTCTTCCTTACAAAGACTTTCCTGCTTTGAGCCTTTGGAGTCATCTTTGCTGTATAACCACTATGTAGCCACAGTCTTTACCTGTCCACATTTATAGACATCACTTTTCTATTGTGAACTGAAGGATGCAGTGTTAAAACAGATGTTTTATATGTACCTTTTCTTGCTACTGTAAAAATTAAAATATTTTAATGAAAAATACATTGGTCTATACTATATTTTGTCAAATAGCCTAGGTTAGATGATGGAATCTGTTTGCACACGTATACCACATTCATTGCAACTCTAAAAATTACAGAACCCCCACCTTGTAATAATTCACAATTTAGTCCCTTCCTATAGTTCAGATGAGTATTCATGCTCTCATCTCCTCTCTGGAGTCATCTACAATGATTTTCTTCCTTCATCTTTTTTTTTTTTTTTTTTTGCAATTTAACGAGGTGAATGGTTCTTGGGTAGTATTGATTGAATGTGCATTACCATTTACACTGCTATGATAATTTTGACAAGAGAGGTCAGTACTACAGCGTATGATGAGCCCACACTGTCAACATGCTTCCTCTCAGAAACATGAACAATACTTTTATTTCCCTCCTTGCTAAATTAACTTGGAGGCATATGTTATGAGATACAATCATAGATGCAGCTTTTTAAACTGTCTGCTGATAACGAGCTGGATGGTCCCTCTTCTCTTTTGTCTGCAGGACACGGTGAATTTCAAATTTTGATTTATCTGATTGCAGAACAGTTCTCCATTTTGACCTCAGACCATTTTAGATGAACTTTGGCCCAGAGAAGACTGCGGCGTTTCTGGATCATGTTCATGTATTATTTTTTTCTTTGCAAACACTGTTTGTGAACACAGTACAAAACAAATCAGTATTCCTGAGCTCATGCAGTGATCTCCAGCAGAGAACATCCCCATTTTTATGCAGCGCTGCCTGAGGGTCTGAAGATCTCATGCAACCAGATTTGACCTTTGGCCTTATCCCATGCACAGACACTCCTCCTGATTATCTGAATCATTTGATGATGTTATGTTAATTTTAGACATAGTTTGTCGCAGATTGGTGAACCTCTGCTGACCTTTACATCCAAGACGCTCTGTCACTGTGAAATGCTCTTTTTATACCCAGTAATGTTAGTGTTCTATTCCCAGTTAATCTAATTAGTTGTCAAACATTTCTCCATTTTTTTTAATGATTTTCATTATTACTTCTACAGCCTTTTGTTTTCCCTTTTCCATTTTATTTATTTATTTATTAGATGTGTTGCTTCAATCAAAGGCAAAGTGATGTAATATTTTCCATTAAATGGTAAAATTCCTCAGTGACAGCATCTGATATGTTCTTTATGTTCTACTGGGAATAAAATATGGGTTTATAAGATTTATAATTCAATGCATTATTTTTTTTTATTATTATTTATTTATTCACATTTTACACAGCATCCAAACTCTTTTGGACTTTGGGTTGTATACAACTGATCTTACACAGTCTTCAAGCTTTATCCAGTTTATGTTTCATTAAATTTCCAGGTCTGTAAGGTGCATAAATGCTGTGCATATGCACATTGTATTTCAGCAATCAAAAGGTTGTTGGAGTATTTGGCAGCTGGTGTTTGAAGCACAATATGAAGCATAAACTTGTGATCCAAATAAACTAAGGTCAGTTGAGGTCATACCTTCCTAAAATCGTGTTTTATAAAAGCAAAGTGGCCATAAAACAGAGAATTGCATATTACTGCATACTGAGAGGTACAAAGCAAATTGTTTTTTTCTGATAAATTAAGATTTAAAATCGTAAAACTAAGCTGACTCACTGTTGCTGAGGAGACCTGCACTGCCTGCTAACACAGACTACATAAAAAGACTTTGGACACTAAAAACTTCATAGCACAGATAAAATAGAGATGTAAAGAGCCAGGACAATACCGAAATCTGTTGTTTACTGCAGTAATCTCTCACGTTTGTCGGGGGGAAAAAGTAAAACAAACAAACAAAATAAAAAGCGTAACATGAACATGCATTTATTCAAAATCTGGGATAAAACTCAAGCTGACCAGTCTGATAAACAGGTCACTAATATAAGTCTCTTGAGCCACAAAGCAGAAGAAATTTTGTCCCTCAAATCGTTTAACTTTTGGTCAGTGTAAATTATTATTATTTTTTTTAGGCAGTCAATATGTAACAAGCTGAGACAAGCTGAGACAAGCTGAGTCAATGCGAGTTATTTTTCCCACCTGTGTTTTTTGTTTTCTTTTACATGAAACACTAGCCATCTCTAGTTTGTTGACATGGTTTGGTTGGTGGCCCTTCTGGTGTGTCTTTTCTGAGAATCAATCAGGTATGGCAGGGAGAGTTGAAAACAGTCGTTTCTGTCATCAGTAAGTACTCATCTCACTGATGCAGCTTTTCATGGAATTAATGAGGCAGCTTCATGTGCTGATGCATGTGAAAGGGAGCCTCCCTCCAAATTACTTTCCTTTATTGCCTCCCCCACTGATTTTCTTCCTCACCAGAAATCACATTAGCCAAACCAATCTCATTTACGACATACCATTTGTTAATTTAGGCCCCTTGCACAGAGGCTATGGCACATGCTCCGGTTGTGTGTGAAATACTGCATGTGCAAAGAAAGATCAAGAAAGAAAGAGAAACACAGTGTGCACACCATCACTGTAGTTCAGGAACCTCAGCATTGATCAACCCATCAGCTAACCACTTAATTAATTGATTAAATCATCATTTGCACTGAAATGCCAAAGATAATTAAAAAAAACCACTACAGTAGCTAGAGAGATCTTTTAAATAGCTAAATTAGCCTTGCCTACAGCCAAAGTATACCCAAAAGGCTGTTTTAAAGAAATCAGTGTATTCAAATGTGGATTTCATCAAACTTCAAAACAAAAACCTCCTATCCTTTCAAATATGAAGAAAACAAAGCTGATGCATTTCATTTAAAACATTCATGTAAACCTCCAAATTTGTGTGATCAGTGTAATGCATTTGTTTTTTGTTTCCATTGTTTCTTTTTTAGGTCTCCCTTGTAGTTGTATGTCAGCTCAGTCACTGCTTGCAAGTTTGCAGTTATTACTTGGTTGTAAATTAGGTGACAACTCAGAAACAGGACAACAGGAGGACTCAGTTGTCTCTCTCTTACTTACTGTTTCCATCTTCCACATGAAAGGCTTTATCTTTTCTCATCAGGAGCAGCGGCCACAGTAAGGCCAGTTATTACTGCAGCAGCAACTGTGATCAGACCAAAGGGTGGCAGTAAACACAGGAGATGTAATGACTGCACACTTCTAAGCACTGCCGTATGGGTTACCATATCATTTTCCCACCTTTAACACTCTAGTTTTTTTTTTTTCCTTCATCTCTAACAAGTCTTTCACAGGTCCAGAATAAGGGCAGTCTCTTATGGTTTGTTTGTGGGGAAGAATTACCCAGTGCTCACCTTTGACTAAACTGAAATGTTTCTTTCTCCTCACCCTATTTTTGTTCTTTTGTTCTTGTCTTGCAAGCATTTTTTTTTTCTCTTTACTTTTTTGCTTACACAGTATCTTTCCGCTTGAGATTTGAAACAGACCAATTTGCCACAAACTTTATGATCATTTCATGTGACAAAGGTGGATGAGGAGAGCCGTGGTGTGTCAGTGTGCAGGAAGAGGAGATGGTCATGCTTTTTTGGTACTTGTATATCCACCCACAGACTGTGACCATGAATAATGGAAGTGATAGGAGGATAAAAAGGGTGGTAGAGGGGTTGCAGATATTGCTGTCCTTTTAAAAACCTCAGGTGCAGGGAGAAAATTGCTAATAATTGCCTGAAATGGTCCTTAGCGCCTCTGTATAGCTTTTAATTTGGGGTATTATAGGGTATAACACAAGGACTGATATGTAGAGCTGTTCTTTCATTGTATATATTCATTAATTGGGCTAAATAACTTTGGTAGAGTTTTTTTTTTTTTCAATGTGCTAATTTATTTATTTTTAATTCAGAAAATGTGTTTTTGCTGATCTGATGTTACATCGCTGTCATTAATAAATGTGTCATTCGGCTTCCTCAAGCCTACTTCCTCCACAACAGGTCAGGGGGTGGTATGTGTGTCTGTGTGTGTGGTGTTGGTGGTGGTTCAGAGTTCACAACCAACAATCTTTGAATCTGAATAAGACATCCTCCCAGATTAGGAGGTGACCTCAGATCACTTTGAACTCCTTCTCCAAACCTGTTTAACCATCATAGGGCAAATGGGTCCACCAGGGAGTCCTGGTGGACCCATTGCATTTTGGGGCTTTTAATTAAACATAATCAAAACTTTTTTTTTTTGTTTAAATATTGAGCAGATGTTTTCTTCATCCCAATTGCAATTAATATAACCTACATATGTTAAATTTGTTCCCTTTACCTTTGTTAAATCACTTTTATGAATAGAAATGCCACTTGTTTTTGTTTATTTTTTAAATTAAAGTATGACAAAATAAGGTAATGCAAGATTAAACAGGCATAACAGAAAAAAAAATCAACAAATGTATAACTGAAACAAGTTTTTCCAAAACAAAAAATATTTATCTGAACTTAGTTAGAAATTTAACCTACTCAGGTCAGTTCACACATAAGATTTGTCTGAGCACATTAACCCCATGACCATTTCTATACCACTATACCACACATGAGGGGCAGATTTTTACTGTGTGTGTTGCTTATGTACTTCTTATAGTGGGTGGATGTATATGTATGTTGTGTTTTTTCCATCCATCTTGGCTTCACACACTTCTTTTTTCTGCTGAGCTTCGGAGTGAGCTGATCCTGGTCCTGGTCCTGCTAACATAGTCCTGGCAGCTGAAGTGCTGGTTCTGATGCTCTTTTATGCTTTGGATCTGGCTGATCCTCATCCTCCTCTTCAAACTGTGTGTCAGAATTTTCAGAAACGTGATCCTTACATTCTGAAACATCTTCCTCCTCATCACTATCAAAACCCTGTTTCGCCTCCAATATCAAGTGTAAGGCATCTTGAACAGTTGTGGTATGAAACCATGCTGACAGAGATATTTATGTCAGATCCCCAATATTGGTTCCCACAAGACAGCGGGTGAAACGTGTGGAAATGTTGGTGCAGACAGTGTTGGGTGATCTAATTTTGGAACAATGTTGCATATTTGTGCAGGAACAGTGGGTGAAGACTGTGGGTGCTCCCCCTGAGGATGACTTTAGAGGAAAACAATCTGAACCAAAAATGCAGAATTGGTGTTGCTTTCTCACTTTTAACTGGAAATAGCTGCAGATGGACAAGCAAAAGTGTGTGAAATTTCCTATTTATCGATGCAGTATTGTCCAAGACCAAGTGCCTGCCTAGAACCTTTCAACTTTTCTTCTTTCTGTTCATTCTGAGAGCGAAATACAACGACAAAGAGAAACAATACGTGAGGTATCTGCTGCTAAACATAACGTTAGTCTACAAAGTCACAAAGACACAAAAAACCGCGGACTGGGAGTCTTCCCAGTCTAAATACTGTATATGAACATATGGACTGAACTTCTCCAGCAGTATCCAGCTGAAATGTAAACTCTATGTGATGAGAAAACACAGTTTTGCGTCATCAACTCTTTAGATGGTGATGTGAAAGAGGACCGTTTTTAAGATTTCCACTCTGGAAGGTGGTTTCACTTTCATGCGTTTTCAACCCTCATAACGCCATCGCCGTCAAAACAATATGGACATCTGATGAAATATTCTCAGTTTTTCACCCCTGTGTGTTATCATGTAAATGGTATCTAATGGGCCATTCATCAGCTTTACTCTCAACTTTACTTCTCTCCCTCTCACTGTCTCTCTCTTTCTCTCTCTCTCTCTCTCTTTCTCTCTCTCAAACACACACAAAACACACATACACACACCTATCTACACACACACACACACACACTCAGGCCCACAGGACCCATGACTTCCACACTTTTACTGGGTCCAATGGACCCGAAGACCCTGTATGTAACGTAAATGTGAAGGGGTGAATGCAGGGGGGATCACTGACAATGTTTTTTGATTCATGTTCTTCACATAAAATGAGCCAAGGCCAGTGATTCTTAGTTTGAAAAAAATCATGATTTGTATAATTTTTCTTAAGCTGAAAGCTGAAAGCTGAAAACGGGTCCCACAGACGCGAAGACCTTATAAGGGTTAAGTTGTTCCTTCAGCCCTTTGTCCTTCTTGTTTTTATCATTCTCCTTTCTGATGTTGCTGTCACATGAGACACCTCACGAGAAGGAGTTCTCAGCTAACCAACCCAACCAGAGTTGCTTAGAAACATGAACTTTGGCTGTGCTAAGAGAACCAGGATTATATTTTGTCCAGTGGTGGTCCTTTGGTAGAGCATGCATGAGGGAGGATATAATGCCCACTGGCTCTCTGTAAATTCTCTAAAAAGTTACCTCATCTTCCTCAGGTGAGTTAACCAGACATGACAGACATATTACTGCTGGCAAGGCAGGGTTTGTTAAAATGCAAAAGAAGCAGAATAAAGCATGAGAGGATTAGGAAATGGGAGTAGTACTCTAGAAAGTGAAATAAAATGTATGTAATATGTCACTCTAAAAGTGATAACTAGCGAACCCGGACACAGCAGTCATGTGACTGGCTTTCTCTGTGGAGGCCATTGCATTATACAGTAAGTTATGGCATGTGAGGTAAACTGGTCTGAGACAAACTTCAACATTTTTCCAGTGTTTTTTTTTTGTTTTGGCTTGTGGCTATATTTTGTTTTGTTTTGTTTTGCATAGCCTAGATATGGTGGGATTTTTTGCATCCTGATTACTGTGTACTACATTTGAGCAAAATCAGTGTGAACTAGCAGTTTCAATAAAAGGCCATAGTTTCTGAATAAAAAAGATATTTAACCAAATTCTCAAATCTTGTTGGTCCTTGGTAGAAGATATTCTTCAGAGACCAGGACGTGAAAGACAATATGGTTTGTCAGTAATTTACATCCCTGGCTGGTGACATGAGTAATCGCTGGTTATCTTGTTATAATGCTCTTCCTTCATCCTGTTATTCACATGAATGTTGAGCAGAGTCACATGAAGAACAGAGTCTTGTATGTTAATTTGTTTCCAAACTTCTCAGACACCAATCTGATTAAAATGTATGCCATCTGCAGGAAGCAAGGAGACCCCTTAACCCTAGCCCCCCTAACCCCAACCCCACAACCCAAAGGGTCCAAAGGATCTAAGCTATTATTCTGTTATAAGACACTCCAGGACACCCTCAGATATTCTTTGTTCAGACCCTGGATGGTCAGAGCTCTTTTGGGAGCACAAAGAGGACTTGCTCAATACAGATAGTCATAATGATTTGGATGATTTTTTTTTTTTTTTTTTCAAGTACACATCTTTTCTTTAGCTGAATTCTTCACACATCACAGCATAGTGTATCCATGTCTGCTTTTGAAATGCTGCACATAAATCTTTCTGCTATTGACTAATTCAATGTCTTTTGACCATTGTGTGCCTGTGTGTTGCAGGGTCAAACTGAAAGACGGTGTTGCATTCCTTGGTGCTCGAGCCAGTAACCCTGTTATGTGGACAGTGAGTCAAGATGTCAGAAGTGAGGGTCACAGGGTTGTAACCCTGCACTGTCACAGGAAGGAAAACAGTTTCAGTCAAAGGTACGTCTGAGTTCTGCTCGCAGTTGATTAATAAGTGTGTAACTGAAATATGAACTTAACGCCCTGCTGAACCAACAAACACCAGCAGCACATTTTATTTCTCAGACAGATGTCAGTAGAGAGTGATTACAAAAAGTGAAGATCAAGGAGGACGTGACTCAGCATTGGAACAATTAATTATTTGGCACTGCCATACACTCAGGTTCTCAGCCAACTGTAGTCAGTATTGTTCGAGGAAGTGATGCCTTTGCTTGGACTTAATGGATAACTCTGGTGTTCCATATTTTTCTTACGCTGTACAAATCCCATGAAAAGATCAATGCGACTCCTTCTGTGCCTTACAGCATGTCTACACAGGAAGCTTTAAAGGTGTCCATCCATCTCACTTGCATCAGACAGAACATTTGCTCTTACACAACCAGTCTCACAGTTTTGTTTTGTTTTTTGTGTTTTTGTTTTGTTTGTTTTTTCACTCACACAGCTGTACATGCAACCTACATTCCAATTTATAACCTTAGAAAAACCACTAAAGCAAGAGAGTCAAATCAAAAACAAAAAAACAGCTTTGGAATGCTGAGCTTCCTAGGTAAGTAAAACCAGAGAAAGTCTGACTGCTCTTATCTTTTGTTTTCTGGCAGGCTTTTATGTTGAAAAAGTTGGTTTATTTAATGCAGGAAAATCAGGTTCATCAATCAAGTTTTCTTAATCCATACTGAACTGTATAATTTCACTGATGCATGAATGAGGGTCGCAGGGTGCTGGTGTCTATCCAAGTTGACTTTGAATGAGAAGGTGGCAGCACCCTGGACAGGTACCAGTTAATCCAACATGCATGTGTTTTGAAAAGCCCAAGTGGGATCCAAATGGGGATGTTTTTTTCTGAGGTGAAAGAGCTAAATACCACACTACCTGGCTGGCCTCAAATATCATTACTGTTTTTTTTTTTGTTTGTTTTTTTTATTTCACATGCTGATATATAGGAAGCGGACCTCTGGAGTGACACAGTGGTGTGATAGTTAGCAATGTATGTCATGTAAGAAGGCCTCCAAGTTGAATCATACTTCTTTTTGTAGGTGTCTCTACAGTAATAGAAAAAAACAACAAAAAAACATTTGAGGTTATTGGAAACATTGAATTTATTAGATACATTTTCTTTTGGTTCCTTTGTTTCTGTATGCCCCCATAACGGACTGGTGATTTATCCAGTGTGTACCATGACTTGAAATGAGATGACTTGGGTGTTATGAAACGAATGGCTGGATGTTCTTGACAAATTTAGCATTCTCATAAATTTAAAGTCATGTTTGCTGAAATGGTAAGCTTCCATGCCTTCTAAATGGTTTTACTCTTGGTTATACAGGCTTTGGCCTATTAAACACAGGTTACTGAGTGAACGTCACCCTATCTGATGAGGATAAGGATGATTTCCCATTTTATACACATTTATTAATTTCACTTAATTTCATTGTGCTATAAATTAAAAACAAAAAAAAAATCTACTGTAAGGGGAATGGCTTTGCTCCAGATGGGCATCTGGGTGATTTACAATGATGTGTGTAAAAACAAGCACATTTTTTTTAGATATATATACACATATATAGGCATGTGTGTATATATGTATGAACAATCAATTAAAATAAGACAACAAAGTCATTTCACATCGCTGACCGTAAGTGATGTTGCAAAATGAAAATGAAAAGATTGCCTTATTGTAAACTATTCTAATGTACCTGCATATAATAAATAGGCATTTTATGGACTATAATATGAATGAGTTCTCATTTAAGAGATGTAGCATAATGTAAAGTAATTTATTACTTGCACGAGAAACTTACTCAAGGCCATTATGTAGAAAGAAAATGGCTGTGGCTCTGCCAGGTGATTACATAATTGTAACAAGTTCACCGACACTTCCATCTTTCCAATCTCATCAAAAGGACTTAAATTACCTTATGCACATATGTTTGCACATTTCTGTGGGTGATTGCTCCTCTTGTGTTTCCATTTATGAATAATAATTGCTTTTGTGTCACTGTACAGTATTTGATATTCAGCGTGGTAGCTAAACAGCAGACAGGAAGTGACACACCCTGGCTGGTTTGTTATTTCCTCCTGTGTGTCAAGGTGAAGACAGTGATAAATGACACGCCATCTATCATTTACATGTATCTGTCTCGCAGTGCAGCTGAGAAGAGACATTGAATTATACAGCACTGCCCAAATCAAGGTCAAACATGTAGAATGTTGTATTCTGCCTTGCAATTCTTTGCTTAACAAAAGATTATCTCTAGAGAAAGGGAGAAAATGTTGAACACACATTGAGTGGAATGTGCAGTCATTTTGGAGCTAGAAAAGAATTGGTAAGTTAATTACAGGGTGATAAAGGCTTTTGTCCAAAAAAAAGAAAAAAAAAAGTCCTGTATCGTCAATGGAAATTGCATTTTTGTGTCAAACTGAATATTTTAAAGTTTGGGGAAAAAAAATGAATAAATAATTAACTTACTATTTGATTTGTGGATTGGCATCCTGTTTCTAAAGACATATGTGCAATGGGAGACATGTCTCTCAATGAGCACAGGATAGTTAACAGAGCGTATAAAATGCAATCCGCTCAAGTTTACAAAGGTTTTTCTCATTTTTAGTTGGTTATTCAATAGGAGAAGACCTATAGAATAACAGGAAGAAGACGATGGAACTCCTTTCTCCAACCCTTATACACCACAAGAAAGAAATGATTAATATTCTGCATTTAGGGATAAAGCTCAAAACTCGCAGACCAGTGCTTTTAAACTGCAAACAGTTCTTTGGACAAATCTGAAAGTACATCAGCATGAAGGATCCACTTGAATGAACAAAGGCACTATTCAATAAGCGTTGGTTGATTTTTTGTTGCTTTTCATTTCCAAATTGCATCCAAATAAGCTACCATATGGACTCTTGCAATATCTGAAATTGAAAAGGGGAAAAAAAAAACACAAGAGCATAATGGATTGTGAAATGTTCATAAACATACATATCATTACACTGATCAAGCCCTGTGAAAACCTTTTTTTTCTAAGGGGCAGAACAGTGTTTGTGTGGTTAACACTGTTTCATGGTCAAGTTCATGGTTTCCTCCCACAGTCCAAAGATAGGTGTACTGGGTTTATTGGTGCTTCTTCTTTGTCCATACTGGTCAGTGTCCAGAGTTTGTCTTTTTTGTTTGTTTGTTTGTTTGTTTCTTGCCTTTGTGTGGCCCTGTGATGGCCAGAATAAATGTCCAGGGTGCACCCTGCCTCTGACCCAGTGATGCTGGAACACAGCACTCACCTGCCACCCTGAATATGACTGAAGTGAGTATAGAAAACGGATGGATGAATTGAACTGGCCTTAAATGGTCCCGCCTTTCCTTTCTTTGTAAAGAGCCTTTGCATTGTTTTTGGTCTGGGAACTAGAACATGAAGTGGGTTCAGTGGTGAACATGATTATTTTTATGCAGTGCACTAAAATTGTACTGGTTTGGAACCTTAGTGACTCACTATGTGGTCTAATGGGAGAATGGATATAAATACCCACAGCATTCCCTGTGCCGATGTTTTGTGCGGTATGCAGTCAGAAGAAGTTCAAAGTTCTCTAATTTGATTTTATAATTTTCATTTTAACTCAGCCCTCCCCTCACACACGCACACGCACACACACTAACACTACCACCAAAATCTTGTCAGGTCATGGCTTCACACACTGAAGCTATTTTCAATCACAGGAGTGATGTGCATGTCAAACTGTTATTGTTCACAGCAGAGCCCTCACTTAAATTCAGTCAATAAAGTATCAGACCTTCACAAAATAACCACAGGCAATTCTGACTTCTGTGCTCATCAAACTTTTCGAACATTTCAATGAATTATTCCAGTCTGCCGTGCAAATCAACAAGTGTGCTGCAGAAAGGTTCTTCTTTCCCTCATTTCTAATCTTCACCCTTTCCTGTCGGACCCTGCATCACACCTCCATCCAAATAATTTAATAAAAGTGTTTTCCTGTGATTCCACAACTTTTTAACAAGGCTTTGAAAAACATGTCAGAATTAATTAATTAAAAAAATACATTTTAATGTCAAAATCAACATGAAGAGTGTGTCTGTTTATTGTGAACCATAGCAGATATTTTGTCATTGTAGAGCAGAAAAATCAAGGTGTAGCATTAATACTCACTTAGCTCCATTATGCAGTAGTCACTAACTACAGGGGACAAACAGGATTATGATTTTTATTTTTTTCTGTGCTTGAGAGCATAAATCTCAGCTAAATAACAGCTCCTAAACACCAGCTGAAAAACAACAAAACAACCCATCACAGACCAAGATTGGAGTTTCAAGCTTTACCATCTTTCTTGAATCACTTCACTTCATGCTGCATCTCATGCGTACCTCAGTAGTGGATAGTGCAAAGCTGTAACACTGATTTCAAAATAGAGAGATAGAAAAAAGAAAAGTAAAGAAAAAAAAAAAAACCAACACATTTTAATGGGGCTGTAGTGAAATGGAGTGGCTAAACCCCACTATAACCAGCTGTAATGAACTGCAGTCTAGACATGGTTGGAAATTTTTGTACTTTAATCAGTACCTCCAGATATTGTATCAGCTTGTTAAAAAAGTGTTCTCAAAAATGGCATTGATGTAAGGCACTTCAGAGGCTTTAAGGAAGCAAAATCACCACTGAACAAACAGTCATCTAAAAGTTCTGTAAACAAATTTGACTCCTGTGACTCTATCATTACGTTTATTTCACCACAGGTATTGATGTAAATGTATGCACCTGGAGGGAGGAAGTGCTCAACATTTCGGGCCACAGTATGCAAATCAATCACAGAAAATATTCATATACCATATAGTCCACATAATAATATTTGGTTGTGGGGGGGGGGGGGGGGGGGGGGGGGGGGGGGGGGGGGGGGGGGGGGGGGGGGGGGGGGGGGAGGGGGGGGGGGGG
>JBAMYA010000004.1:11205320-11219777 GCA_037176975.1 Arrhamphus sclerolepis | reverse complement strand
TGTGTGTGTGTGTGTGTATTATATAGATAGATAGATAGATAGATAGATATGTATACATATATATGTATAAAGCAAAACTAAAAGAGAATCAATGAATGTTTTACTGTTCACCTTATATATTTGAAACAAATTAGCAAGTAAGTCATCTTTTATAGCAATATTTAAGTTTTTCATTTACAAATAACAGGTTAGGACGGTTATTGGTCCTGACCTCTTATTACAATATTGTAAATGTAAAAGTTTGTGAGGCGGTTACTCTAATCTTACAAACTGGGTGATACATCCAAAAGTACTGTGACATCCTCCATGCACATCAGTGGTTACCAGCTCTCATGAATACAATGCTTGAAGATGTGAAACAACAGCAGATATTTTCTTTGAGCTTGGTCTCACATACATACAGTAACTATCCTTTGAGAAGCACCCCTGTAGGTTGTTTGCTACCAAATACATGATTCATCCTAAACCATATCAGCCCCCACACGCTCCACCCTTGTACCCAGCTGCACAGAAGTGTAATGGCCTTTTATTGATTCTCCTGTCTCTCATCGTCTTTTTTTTCTTTTCTTGCCCCACGCTCTGCACTGCAATGAGAGGTGGTTAATAAAAGCTGCTTCTTTAAAAAAAAACAAAAAAAAACGCTGGGCATCAAGCGTATTTGTGTATGTAATAATTAATATGTTTGCATTTGCATGCAGAAACAGGGATGGGTGTTTATGAAATGAGTATGCTTATTAGCTCCTAACATAGCCGGTCAACAACATGACTGTTATTGCTCTTGTGTTTGAATAGGTTGTGTTTGAATAACCCCAGGAGGGTATTAGTAAAGCAAGTAATACCCAGCAAGAGGTAGGCTGAATTTCAGGGAAAGCAGACCTCCTCTTGTGCCTCATGTGTCACTCACAGTCTCCTAAAATTTCATAGAATTTAAATCAAGAGATTGTTCACAACAAATAATTACATTCTTCTTATGCAGACATGAACTGATCTTACCTACTGGCTAAACAATATTGCTGAATTTGATTTTAAGCTGCAGAGTCACTTGATGATCACTTGACCACATATTTAGTCTTTGCTTCATTATCTTTTGCTGTGATTGAACTATTGCATCTTTCATCTCAGCGTGAGGAAAAAGAAATAAAGCAAGCACAAAGGCAACTGTTGCGCCAGACAAAGTGATATCTGAAGACCAGAGTTCCTTTGCCTTTCAAAGAGTTAGGCCTCTGAGCAGTCTTTTATTGAAAATAATGAAGAGCAGAGTCTGTTGTTATAGCAAATCCTCTATGTGATCAATATGCTGAGAGCTCAAGGATTAGCAGACAATGTCTTAATTGATCTCATTATCTTCTTCCTCCTGCTCTTGTGCAAGGTCTTCCACTCTCAAGTGTCTTGTGATATCTCATAAATGACTGTAATATGTGAAACTGAACATGAAATGTGTTCTGCTGAATAGCTGTGAAGGTTTTAGATGACTTCAGCATGATCCAACCTTACCTAATAAATTTTAATTTTAATTTTAAAAGGGACTAATCATAAGAGAGCCAACGTCTGCTTGCAGAAACATTTCTGTGATAAATGTGAGTGTAAAGCATTTTGTCTTACAAAGTGATAAGTAATAATCTGTGTGGTCACATCGGTTGAATCCGAAGGCAACACATTCAGCTCAGGGTTATATCAATTTTTGATTGAACACAGGGAAAACTGGACTGTGAGTAATATATGCACAAAGTGTTCACAAGAAATATAAAAACACAATCTTTTGTTTTTTCCTCTTTGATTTTTATGAATGAACTGTGCAATTAGTAAGCTTACCCATTGGCAACTTATGAATTGCCCTTTTTTCTGCTTAATCATTTACTGGCAGCAACAAAATAAGCGTTATTTACAGAGTTAGGCCTTTAAATGAAACGTCACACAAGCGCTACTTTGTTTTCTCTCAATCTCAATAAATAGTATGACTCATAGCTGCTTGTCCTGCTGTTTGGCTGCCTTTCAAAGTTCCTCCAATGGTGACTATTGTCCATAACTGCACAAGATGAAGCCTTGAAATATGTAATCATTGAGACTTGTCTTAAAGTATAAAATGACATGCCAGCAACTAAGCATGCAGAATTCTTTTCTGCTTTTCTGTGTTTCTGCTCTTTGATTTTGTATACTAGAACAAGACATTCTCTCTGATCTAATAGCAAGCAATGTTTTTTTTCATTCAACTTGAATACAAAAAAAAATGGCTTTAAAGTTTAGACTTTTAAAGCTTTAAAAATCCACTGCAAAGCCTTCAACTGTTTATTAGGCATGCACAATCTAACCTAGGGTACACTACCTCCCTAATGAGACTACATACACGGCCGGGTCTATACTGACTGCAAACCATTGAAACAGATGAACTTAGGTCTGCTTTTCTGTTTCTTCACAGGACACGGAGATCCTCAACACAGCTGTCCTCACGGGCCGTACAGTCGCTGTTCCAGTAAAGGTGGTCACCGTGGGGACAGACGGAGCAGTATCAGACGTCACAGAATCGGTGGAGTGCAAGTCAACAGATGAACAGGTTATCAAGGTTAGCTAAGACATAGACTTAGCATAGCCTGCTCTCAATTTGTCTTTTTCTTTAATAATCAGCTTTGCTTAGCTTTTTCTGTGGAAGAAAATTATTCTCTGTGAGAGGATCAGCTCCTTTTGCCAAGCGGTGTTGGCCGACAGCCATTTGAGGACTCTTCCGGGTGGAGTTACGCTGTGACCTGCAGTCAGTCATCCTCGCCACTGGCCTTCATAGCAGAACCTCACATATCAAATGTTATTTTGGTGGCTACATGACATCACTGCTGCTTTTAGCAAAGCTAAGCTAAGCTTTGTCCGTAGATCATTCCAGACCAACCACAGCCAGTCACAGTGGTCTATTAGCACAACACACACACACACACAAGAAAACATCTTTTGTTTTGCTTTTGGGTTTTCCCTTGAGGGTTTGACACAACACAGAGCCAATGGCTAGCTGTCAGTTATATCATGGCCTTTTGATGAGTCAGATTTGTTAGTTCATATAATTTTATCTGATGTGGGACTAAAAAAATCCACCACCGTTACAGTTGTCATGAATGTCAAGTGTAACTATGGAGATTGAAACTGTTTTTTGTACCAGGATGTAAATATGTGTAACTCTGCTGCTAAGTTGGCCATTTTAACATGGGAGTCAGTGGGGATTTATTCTGTTTTGGACCAGTGGTCAGTAGAGTACCTGTAACAAAACTTACTTCCTGGTTGGATTTCAGCTCAGGAGTGGGTTGGTTGAAGATCATTCGGACAATAAGGACACACACAAGAATGAAACCTTTTTCCTTTTTTCCCCCCAAATAAAACGGAGGGAGAGAGCCAAGACAAACAGAACTCCCAAACCATGAAATTACCAAAATTACCAAAATAGAACAATCACTCTTGATACTGTATCATAGAAAATGAACAAGAATGGGCTGGAAATGTAATTTCTTTTTCTTGTTTTAAATATATACAAAATAAAAAAATTTAACTTTTAAAATCACTGGTTGTGTATCCTGGAAGACCCAGGAAGACATTTTGTGATGTAGATTGAGACAGATGGTAAACTACAAAGTGCTGTGATCATCTATTTTAACATAAACATGCTAGATGTTTCTGCATTTCTAACGTTTTTATGCTGTATCCAACAAAACAGTGAGCATCATACTTGTAGATTTTTATACTTAAGAGTAAGCAAAATGAAGCATATTTTCTGCTGTACACAAGACCAATAATCTGAAAGGAATAACATTATCCATCATACCAACTAAGCACTAATAGAAATTAAGTAAGTGCTTTAACAAGAATTTGTCCTTGGTAAATGCCCCACTGTCATACTTCATGCCTATGTGGACTCCCATACAGATTTAATCAGTTAACTTTTAGCCATAATTCCTCTGTACATAAACTAAATTAAATGACCCCTTTACTCATTTGTGAAGTGTCATCATTATCGGTTAAACCTCTTTCTATAGAGAAGTGGCATTGATTTGTGAGTGTTTCCATGAAGGACTGGTGGTGATAAAGGGTGTCACAATGATCAGTCAGGTGCTACATTCTTTATGTGGTGCAGAGGAGGTCATGATCAAGAGATCTCACTTCAATCTTCAGGGCTATAATCTACAATACCCTTTATAAGAGAAGATATAGAAGGATCTGGAGTGTAAAGACAAAACTGAACACAACTGGAGATGAAAAGTTAGAGATGGTTTGGAAGCCTTGAGGAGAGAGAGGTAGAACAAGAAAGAGGTACTCAGTGAGACCTAAAGTGGGTTCTTTGAACTCGTTCTCTGGAAGGTTGAATGTAAAAGTCCTGGATATTAGTGTGCTAGAAGTTGTTTTTCTTTTTTTTTCTTCTTTTTTTTCCACAGAGTGCTCTAAAGCTGTAAGCCTTTTGATTAACTGATACCACTTTACATGCAGCACCAATAATATTAAACAAAAATATTACATGTTCCATCATTCAGCATACTTCTGTACAGAATCATACAAAATTAATCAAGCATATAAAATCTTAAAAGTGTACCCCAATCAAAGTGAGATATTTTTCTGTCCAGATTCAAATGAATGCAGCACCATCAGCCTGTCGTCAGTCTGTACCAGTTTGTCAGTGACACATTAATTTGAATAATGTGTACTGGAACAAAGAAACATTAAAAATAAAGATATAAGATATATAGATATATAGAATATTTTCCTGCTCTCACTCACTTTTACCTGAAAATGAACAGCATATTCCACATTATAAATAATATGGAAATTGGTAGTTGTGGCTGGTTTGCAGATGGTCTTCCAGACTTAAGTTGTAGCATCTCTACATTTACTACCCTCTTTGAAATGGGGATGTTCAGCATTTTTAGAGAAAAAGCCACATTTGGAATGTGGCTTTTTCTCTAAAAGTGGCCTGGTCTCATGAAACGGCAAGCTAGAACCAAGTTATGGTGCACTATAAAAGCTGAGAAGTTGACACCCTGCCCTACACTTGCCCTAGTCATTTTCCATACCTCTTTTGAAAGCAGAAAAAAGACACATGAAAAACCAAAAATCCACTGCATGAAGAATGTAACTCAAATTAACATTCTCTCTCACCTACTGCTGCATTTAGTCTAAAAACATTGTTAAAATCTGAAATTAGGAGAACTATGAGTGTGCAAATTGCCTATGTGATATATTAATATGCAAGCACTGAAGGAGAATACATTGTACAAAAGTCCAGCGAACACAAGCATGAGTGTGTACGGTGTGGCAATAATATTCTGAGCTAAACATTTATAGGAGTGTTGAGGTCTTATGAACTCAGGCATTGACATAAGCCAGCTGACTTGGATGAAATAAAGCCAGAATCTTCAGCTACCAAATAGCAACATCAGATGCAAACAACATGAATGTATGAGAGGCAGGCAAAACAAAGACAACATCTGAGTGTACAATAACTTCTACAGATTGTAGGACTCTATAGCTTCCAGCTACAGCATTGTAAAAGTGACATAAACATAGAGTCTTGGAGGCACCAAAGAGCTAAAAATGGCAAAAGTTCCTTTGTGCTGCTTTAATTTAAGTGATGACTGAGAATTCAGTCAGACTTGATGTTAGAATCTTGATAGATAGAGTTAGGGCATATACTGTTTAATACCATTAAAAGATATCATATAATAGATAACTTAAAAAAAAAAAAAAGAAAAAGAAAACTTGAATAAAATTTCCAACTTTGATATCACCTTCTTTGAATCCTAACTTGTTCTAATTACAGGAAGCTGGAACAGGCAGGTAGAGTAACACTGGATCACAGAAGTGAGTGTGAGGGTAAAAGAAGAGCAGAGAGCAAGAAAGAAGAAATGCGAGGAGGAGGAGGAGGAGGAGGAGGAGGAGAGAACTGACAGACACCAAGCTGTCAGTTTTGTTCCTTGGAGAGAACGACTGATCTGACATTATTTGAGAGCAAAGCTGCCAAATTATATGCGAATAAGTGGAGACAGATGACAGTCTTCTTGTGACTGGTTTGTTATCAAGAGGCAATTCTAACTACTGAAGACGTGTTCTGAAATTAACAATTGTGCCAATCAAATTTATGATGGTGGCAAATGAAATAAAATGCAAGCGGTTTAAAATCATTCAGTGAAAAATTGTCAAACAGATTTGGTTCTTAAGATTGAAAGATGATTAGAATATTCTTCTGTTTTGAGGATAAAGACAAACACATCTGATGTCCCTATAACATTTAATATATTTTTGTTGGAAATGCAGCTAAGAAGGAAAGCTTTGGAGTTGTGCTTCATCCAGCTGGTCACAAATTAGTTCTGAGCATTTTGTTATCTGCTTGGATGAAACAGGTTTGTGTCTTTACAGAGCTCCATCTGTGAAGTTGGCCCCAAGGCACATTACTCGCTCACACAGTGTACTGCACACATAAGAATGAAGGACGGATGTGCACATATTCAAACACACTCGTACAGAGAAAAACTGAGCAGAGCTGACATTTGAGATATTACTGAGGCAACAGCAAATCTTTTAAACTTCCGGTAACTCAGAGGACGCTGGAGACCAAATAAGAGTAGAAAAACGGTGTCTCAAGCAACCCAAATGATAAAATCTCATGGTTTATCACAGAGACAAATTGTATTTTTCAGTTATTCAGTTTTTTTGTCTTTCTCTTTTACTCCTCTCCTTCCTCTTGTCTTTGTGCTCCAGGTGTCAGAGCGATGTGACTATGTTTACGTTAATGGTAAGGAGACTAAAGGAAAGAGCCGAGTGATGCTCAACTTCACCTACAGTTTCCTGAGCGCGCAGTTGGAGATGAGTGTCTGGATGCCGCGCCTACCCTTGCTTATAGATGTGGCCGACCCTGAACTCAGTCAGATTAAAGGCTGGAAGGTCCCTGTCAGTGCAGGCAACATGAGGTAAGATATGTGTGCTGCATCTGCGCTGGACCAGGGAAGCATCAGGTTTTCATGTTCGATAACAGTTCAGTTATTTTCACTTTGCATACAATTGGTTAAACTAAACAGTTCAGTTCTTACTGTCTTGTACGTTTCATTCATAGGTCTTATTTCAATTCAGAAAAAGCATGTTATTTCACTGAAGTCCAAACAGTGTGCTGGTTTCATCAACTTTATCATTATAATCTCATTGTCAGTGGACATGAGGATATCCTTCTTTGTTCACATTAGTGGGAAGACTTAAGTGCTCCTGAGACTGAAGACTATTTATTAAATAGCTTTAACATAAAAACATTATTCTTCAAATAAAGATTGAAGGAGACTTGTATATTATTTAATTCCCTTAATTATTGCATAAAATCTATAACAGATTCAAAGGATCTGGAGGCATGTCAGTGTAAAAAGGCTGCAAGCCTGAAATGGATCTGAGAAGCTTTTAATAATCCCTGAATGAGTTAATGATTTGCCACTTGGTAAGATACAATACAGAGAGGCTACATTAAACTGGCTTGGCATTGGTAGTGCTGACATATTAAGCATAAAATGCAAGTTCAGCTGCATAATGAATATCTGATAAGTAACTACACTGGTGTCCCAAAAAGGACTAGTGAATTAGGAATGAGTAATAATTTTGTGCATTCTGGAGCCTTGGCAAAAGCCAGATAGTTATAAAGTAAATCATAAATGGTCCATACTCATATATTTAAACATATCTGGGTTCTTAAAAGTTTTATGCAATCTTGAAAAGATGGTGTAAAGTAAGAATGTTTTCCACTAATATATGTCTGTGCATGTGTGTAATGTGACATGTTGCAAACAAAGTATGTACAGGAAAAAATGTCTAAATAAAATTAATAACTTGTGTGACTGCAGCATCATTTCTCACAGGTAGACCTTCAGAATGCTTTTGAAGGAACTCAGCTGTTAGGTTGTATTGGAGAACTAACCACAAATGTTCTGTAGATGTCTTCTTCTCATTATTTCCCTTTCAGCTGTTCCCTTCAGGGGTCACCACAGTGAATCATCTAACCCTATCTTCAGCATCCTCTTCTTTCACGCCAACTGACTTAATATCCTCTTTTACTATGTCCATAAATCTCCTCTTTGGTCTTCCTCTAGATCTCCTGCTTAACATTTCCAGCCTCATCATACTGATATATGACTACCCCTCCTCTGTACATGTCCAAACCATCTCAGTCTGGCCTCATGGACTTTCTCTCCAAAACACCTAACTTACTGTCCCTGTGATGTCCTCATTCTTGATCCTATTCATCCTCATCACTCCCAAAGAGAACCTCAACGTTTTACCCCCTGCTACCTCCAACTCTGCCTCATGTATTTTCTTCAGTGCCACAGTCTCAAAACCTTACAACACTGGGGTCTCACCACCCTTCCTTTCATTCTAGCTGATACTCTTTTATCACACATCACACCTGACACTTTTCTCCATCCGTTCCAACCTGTGTTCACACAGATCTTCTGTAGATGTAAGCTGTCTAAAGTCCTTTGTGGAATCTGAGACAGATTTGATGATGCTGAGATCAGAGCCGTACCATCGCTTCCAGGTCTACTTGCTTTTTTTTATGCTGAAGCTAGTTGCAGCATAAATTTTGGAGCCAATCAGACAGCTCCCTGGTGCTGCAGCCTGATGGATATTCACGTACCTATATTTCTCAGCAATGATAGACATCATTAATCCTGACCAAATCCCCAACTCCATTCACAGGAATGAAGCCCCAAATGTACAAGGAACCTCCACCATGCTTCATATTGTATGTCTTTTGCTCTTTTCTAAACAAACTGTCTTCTCCTACATTCAAATATTTCAACTTTGATCCATCAGTCCAGAGCATCCACTTCTCTGTTTTCCCGCATAGCTGAGTCACTTAACCTTGTGCCTTGTGCATTACTTAAAGAGAAGTAAACATAACATGTCTTTCAGCTGCATTAAATTTCCTTGGCTGACCATAGCATCTACAGCCCTTCATGCTTTCTCAAAGCAGCTTGAATAGCACATCTCGACACCCCCATCTACTTTGAAATGTTTGCCTGGGAAGAACCTTGCTGATGTTGAACAATTATCTTGTGTCTTGTTGCTGGGCTTAATCTTGCCATGGTGTATGACCTGTGACATGAAACGTGCACAGCTGTTTCTGTTTCAATTAATAACTACGATTCAATTTATTCAAATTAATATTTTTTTAAAAGCCTAGGGGCCATCTAGCATCTTTTACATGTAGTGGAGATGGTAGTTGAATGGTTCTAGTTGGAGGACATCCAACGTGTTGATTGAGTCACTGCTGCGCAGCAGAAATGTGTGCGGTGTGGCGTGGGCTGTACAAGACTGTTCAGTTAGATTTATTTTGTGATTTTCTTTTTTCCAACATGACTATGGCTAATCAAAATTTTAAAAAATTCAAATGAAAACAGATGATCAGTGAAGCACACTGACTAATTTACATCTGATAATTGTTATTATAATCATAATTTACTGTGACCACAGGGACAGTAGCTGTCATGATATGACACACTCAAACTTCCCTTTCATCTGTGCCAGGATATTATATTAACACAAAAACAATATTATAATTTATGGAGAAATTGCATGTATTGGCAGATAATATACAATACAGATCTTTTTTACATACATATGTTTTTTGTTGTTTGTTTGTTTGTTTGTTTGTTTTGGGGGTGGGGGGTATTTGTAAAATAACTCAAAGTTACAATAATAATGTAACCCCACATTTCTTCTAATATTATAAACATCAAATGCAGAAACCAAGAATTGTCTGTTTTTATGATATGATAATTCCATATAAGGCTCATAATGCATCTCATAGAATTTGGGACAGGAGCTTATTTAGTATTCTGCTGCATCAGCTTTACTTAAACCTCTGTAAGGGTCTGAAAACTGAAAAACCAACAGCTTTAGTTACAAACAATAGCAATTTCCTCCATTCTTTCTCGATAGAAGTGTTCAGGTCTGCAGCAGACCAGTACCTCCTTTGCCATATTTGGATTTCATAAAGTGTAAATTTTTGTGCTGTTTTTCTTTTCTTTCTCTTCCTATTCTTATTTTAGCTATTTGTTGAGAGCCTCAATTATTTTACCACAGAACAACACTTTTATGTGTTGCAGAATGTGACTGCCTTTATCTTGTTAAAGTAAAGACCTTCTGTGAAAGACACATTGTCCAGATGGCCACAGATGTACCACAACTGTTTATCTGAAAAGTTTCAAGAGATAAAAAAAAACAGAAAATGAGCATACAGCCATATCAGCCATCAGTTGTAATTTTTCTTGATTAATTAGAGGATTTCTGTTAAGGTTTTATCACTGTGGAATGATATAATGGGCAATAGTCCTTTTTGAATGAAAGAGGAAGAAAAATCTTGAATTTAATCAACCATCGCCCCTTTCTTTCTGTGATAAAAATACACATTCATTTGGGAATTTGAAGATGAAACATCCCTTGTCTGTTATCTCTGGAGGAGGAATTATTTAGTGGTGACACTGTTTCTAAATTATTCATGCCTAATTAAGCCTTTCTGTACTGCAGCACTTATAACATATCAGCTAGTATACACAACAACACAGATGTGCATTTGCAGCATTAAGCAAATACATGGTGATATATCAGCCTTTGTCCCATTAAAGTGGATCAAATTCAAGTGATTTTTTTGCCTAAATGTAATCAAGACAACGAAAATTACAAATGTTATCTGATTTGGAAACAGAATTTTATATGTGCAGATGTTTTGTGTTTTATAGTAAAATAAACTTCAGCTGTTAAACTGTGTATTAATTTCTCATGCACTGCTAATCCAAAACTGCAGCAAAGTCACAGTATTTCTAATCTGCCTACAATCCACAGGATGGCACTCTTACACAAATACCCCTTTGCTATCTGTGCTAATCATATCTTTCAGTTGCATCCTGCTGTCACACTTGTTGACAAGATGCTACATGTTTGCAGCATGTGTGCATTTCTAGGAGTCAGCAGCATGGGGAAAGCTAAACTGACAATGACTTCTTGGCATTGGTTTTTCAATATGTTCATGCTCCAGCTAAGTGAGTGCTCATTCACTTCCACATAAGTGCACAAGTCACCTCATTAAAGCCCAGCACCCTGGCTGACCTGTCACTCACTGCTACAAACATGCCCTGACCCCATGTTTCTGCTGCCAGACACAAATGTCACCTTGATGTAGATTGCTGTCCCCTCACTCATGTGGAGGAAGAGAAGGGGGGGGGGGGCACATTCAAGGCAGGTTAGAAACTAAGCCAAGGCACCAGGCCACAACATGTTAACCTGTCAGCCCGTTTTTCTGCCTGACCGGCCATGCCTCATTAAACCTAATGGAAACTGTCACTGTCACTCCTCTTGGCCACCTGACCCGTAGAGAGGCAAGTAGAGCTTGAAACACTGAGAACAAAAGGTGTAGGCATGGAGGAGGAGGGTTGAAAGTTTGGCGGTGTGTGTGTGGGGGGGGGAGAATTGCAACAAATTTTGGTAAGAAAGTCCTGTGCAGATTTAGAGCCACACATGCAGAGTGGTATATAGATGACATTTGGCAGTGTATAGAACAACAAAAGAGATCTTTAAAGTGTGGTGAAAGGAAGAAAGCAAATGGATAAGAGCAGTCTGCATGCCTGATGTTTTAAACAGCCATAGTGAGATTTATTATGAAGACAATGCAAAACTCTGAAGCAGAACCAAATCAAATGCTCTAGTGCACTCAAGCATACTGTATTTTTTTTCTTTCTTTCTTTATTATTTTTGTTCCAGTAAGAGCAGGGGAAAAAAACATGTAAGAAACATCTAGGTGTCATTTTTATTTTCCTTAATGTGAAGATGTGAATTTAGACCACTATTTTTGTTCCTGGATTGACACATTTACAATTTGCTTGTGAGGTTGCTTTGTGCAGTGTACTTGTAAGCCATCAAATACAATACTTACAGAATATATGTGTTTGCCCCCCCTTTTTCTCTTCCCCCACCCTGTTCAGTCTTATTTTATCTACAGATGTGGATTTTTATGTTATAAAGGGCTCCACAAATTAAACTTGCATGAGAAGAAACAAAAGAATAGAACAAAGGTTTCACAAAATTCCGCCACTGGGTTTGAAAACATTCATTTGTTAGAAAACATACTTTCTGAGAGGGTTATATCTGCAAAGCAGTCGTTGTGAGCCAAATAAATGGCAAACGTATGGAAAAAAATATCAGTTGCCCTTTTAAAGGAAATGAGAAACCAAGCCAGGCAGCAGTTTGTCTCTGCAAGCTGTTTTTCATGGATTTTTGAAAACCCTGGGAGATTGTGAATTTTTGAATGTCAGGCAAATATTCAGCAAACCACAATGGAACGTTTGACCGTATTAAATACATCAGAGGTTTCAGAACTCATTGCCGTTTTGTGTGAAAAAGTAGAATCTTGTTCTTTGTAATTACCTAAAGCAAGGAACTTTCATTGCTTTCTCTGGATTTGTTGTTCTGCTTTTTTTTTGTTAACCTCTTGCTCAGCCACACATCTTATCCTCCTCTGTTAGGTACGAGAGGGTCACAGACAACAGGGATGGTGCCGGTCCAGCACAGGAGAGGACAGACAATGCCTGCGTCCCTCAGTACCAGAGCACCACTCTTCGTGTCCTCACACACTTTATGGCAGATAGCGGAGAAATTAGAAGAGGTACAGATGAGGACGAGCTGGGTCAGCAGAACTTCCTGCTCGGTACCGACTGGCAAGTGGATGTGACGCAAATGGTCAAGGATTCTCTGAGGGTGGCGGAACCACACATCGCCCAGCTGCTAGAAAGTCAAGTGCTTATAGGACGAAATGCTGGAACCACCAAACTTCAGGTTGTATGCGTCTATATGTTGGCAGCTTTATTCAGCAAGTGCTTGTATGTGCAAACATTTTAGTTGAGTTATATCACTTCAACTAAGATCAAAAGTGGTTGATATAAACTAAACACAAAAAGTAAGGACATTTGTGCTTGGATTATTGTTTCTTTGTTGCAGAAATCTTTGATGGCAGTAAATCTTATACTATTGGAAGGTCTATTTATTTCTCTTTTAAATGAAAATACCAGATTTGTTTTTCAGGCGTGTGGTTGTTTACCAGAAACTCAAATCAAGACTCAATAGCAACAGGAAAAAAAAAAAGAAAAAAAAAAGAAAAAAAGAGAAAATCAGCATTGAGAAAGAAGATTTGGAAAATCTTTCAGGGTTTCACACATTCAGCTTTGCTCCTCATCAAACAAATGTTCCTTAAAAATGTGACACCGTTTAAAAGGTAAATAAACAGTTTTCCAATGGTATAAGATATATTGCCAAGAAGCATTGTTAAAACAAAGATATAATCAAACAAGCACAGGCTTTCTTTGTTTTGGGGGGCTTAGTTTACTTGTTTCTTGGATAACTATAGTGGCTATTGTTGTGTGAAGGTACTTTAAGGTCAGTCAATTATGTTTGCTGAACAACTTAAAGATTCAAGTACCTTCCTCCACAATTCATAGTGATTTGCTTTTATTTTCCTTTTCTAAAGAAAAGGCCATCAGGGAGCACAATATAATGCTAATCTGAACTGTTTAGATAATCTGACATCGTACCAAGACAGGGAACCTGGGAATTACAGCTTTGAATGTTTTGAAAAAGCAACACAAACCATTCTCTCTTCACAACACAATGTATTAAATAATGATAATATCAAAAACAATATTAATATTAAATATTTGAACTTCAAGAGAGCCATCACCAACTTACTCCAATATACAAGCTTAGCAAGTTTGATTTCTCTTCTTTTTTCTTTTCTTTTTTGAAGCAATGATACTGCCATAAAAGTTACACCGCGAGGCATATGTCTACCCTTTAAAAAGAAAATCTACATACTGCCATACACTTTTGTTTAACAACCAACCAAGGTGAAAACCAGCGCAATAGCGCCAGAGCTGTTTTTTGTTTGTTTTTTTGTTTTTGTTTTTTAAAGCAAAAAAAAAACAACAGCGAAAAATTTTCACCAGCACAACTAATGTTGTTGGTCCCTGCTGTCCGAAACGCACAGGCCAATCAGATGCGAGTTAAGCCATTGCACGTGATATTATGCAGCCAATCAAATAACACTGCGGCTGCGAGCAAGTCAGATGAGAACCAAGCGGTGCGGACAGAGAAGCAGCAGACGTTGAGAAAAGACGGAGAAGTGACCGAGTGAAAGGCAGAGTAAAGTAAGAGACAGGTAGAGTAAAGTAAATACAGTGGTACCTTCAGTTAGGAGTGTCCCGACTTACGAGTTTTTTGAGTTACGTACCGTTATTTCGTCGATTTTTTTTGGTTTGAGTTACAGTTCTGAAGCTTCAGGTGGGCCGCTGCTTTCCCACTTTCCCGCTCTTTACTTTTTCTGTTCAGTGTTCAGGGGCCTGTACTACGAAGCGGGTTTAACCGGGGATGCGGGGTAACTTCCAGAGTAACTTGATCACGTGAGGAGTA
>JBAMYA010000004.1:11151277-11185485 GCA_037176975.1 Arrhamphus sclerolepis | reverse complement strand
ATCAAATGTTACTAAGCAGGGAAACATCTAAAACATGCAGGACAGTGTGCCTTGAGGACCAGGGTTGAAGAACACTGGTATAGGCCATATAGGCAGTCGCCTATAGCGCCATCTGCTGGAGGGGAAGCCACTGAGAGAAAAAACAACAAAAACAACTACACAAACCTATTTGTCTGCATCTCAGATAATTGTTTTGTGAGCGACGTAAACAAGAAGTCATATATATTTGTCATATTTGTCATTGTGAAACGGGTGTCCAAGAGAAAGAGAAAAAGAAGAGGAGGTAAAGGAGTCTCAGTATAGAAGTATGTCGTGTTTTCTAACATTAAAACTTCAACATCACCATTAAAGGGGCAGTTATTCTTTATTTTCTCAAAACAGCTATGTTGTCAATTTAGTTCCTGAACTCAGTCGTATAATAAATATAATACATGAATTTCTTGTCATAAAATCAAACATTTCACAAAAACTGTAGCTTTTATGATAAAATTGAGAGCTTTTCACTAACAGATATTTTGAGAAAATATGCATATTATATATGTATATATATATGTATACATATATATATATATATATATATATATATATATATATATATATATAGCTGAAGAAGGAGTACTATTGGCTCTTTTTGGCCTGTGGGACTCCGGACGCAGCTGCCAGGTATCGGAAGACCAAGCAGAGCACGGCTTCAATGGTCGCTGAGGCAAAAACCCAAGCATGGGAGGAGTTCAGAGAGGACTTTTATGAAGAGATTCTGGTCCACCATCCGGCATCTCAGGAGGGGGAAGCAGTGCTCCATCAACACTGTGTAATGTTGGGTTGGGGAGCTGCAGACCTTCACTTGTGGATTGGTGGAGGGACTACTTCGCAGGCCTCCTCAATCCCACCGACACGTCTTCCGATGAAAAAGCAGAGTCTGGGGACTCAAGGGTGGGCTCTCTGGTACTGAAGCCACCAAAGTAGTTAAGACGCTGCATGGTAGCAAGGCCCCGAGGGTGGATGAGATACAGGCACAGTGTCTGCAGTGGTGCAGTGGTGCAGACGCAGATCATGAGTGCAAGCAGCCGAAATGAGTTTACTCCGCAAAGAGGCCAGGCTCTCCCTCAGAGATAGTGTGAGAAGTTCGGTCATCCAGGAGGGGCTCCCAGTAAAACTGCTGCTCCTCCGCATCGAGAGGAGCCAGATGAGGTGGCTCGGGCATCTGGTCAGGTTGCCTCCTGGACGCCTCCCTGGTGAGGTGTTCCAGGTATGTCCCACTGGGAAGAGACCCCGGGGAAGACCCAGGATATGCTGGACGGACTATGTCACTCAGCTGGCCTGGGAACGCCTTGGGATCATCCTTGTTGGGCTAGAAGAAGTGGCTGGGGATAGGGAGGTCTGGGCTTTCCTGCTTAGGATGCTGCCCCTGGGACCTGGCCCCGGATAAGCGGAAGACAGTGGATGGATGGAACTCTTCCTCATCCTCCTGGATGGTTCCACCTTCCAAGCTTGGTTCCTCTGCCAGAGGCCTCGGAGCCTGAGGATTCTGTGCAGGATCTTAGCTGTTCTAGGACTGTGCTATCCTGGACAGAGATCTCTGATCTGCTGGAGTCACACCTCCAGTTTGGAGGTTACAATCCTGAGGGCTCCGATCATAATGTTCCTTTCCTTTCTGTCTTTCTCAAGAAAATAAACTATGTACTGTACAGCAAATTTAAAAAGAAAAAAAACGTATTTTTAAGTGTATTTACTATTAATATTTGAGCTTTCTGACCTATTTGTTCTATCTACAGCTAGATATTGAATTATTGGGGAAGCGACAGACCATCAGTGGTCCATTATCAGTTAGTATCGAGTGGGAAAACAACAACTTTACTGTACATATTGAGTGAAAACCCACTAACCTTTATCTCCAGGGCAAGCGTACAGCTTCCATTCTCGCCTACGCACTAAACAGTGCTGTTGCTGACTGGCTTACACAGTCATCTGAAAAAGTTAGTGTAGGCCATTGAAACTGTGACTTTTTCACTAAATTTTACATGAGAAAACCTCTTTGAAAGAGTGACATTTGATAAAAGTGTCATACTTGAACAGCCCCACAAAGAGTAATTTGTGGGGCTTTTGTGGGAAAAGTAAGGGCACTCCTGGCCTCAGCTACGTTATTTACTTTAGCAGAATGTTTCTTGTAATAGACATTTTGCACTATAGTTAATCAGTCACTGAAAATATCTGGCTTGAACTGAGCCTCCAAATACAATTTCATCAGTAAGAAGATGTTTATACAACCTGAAATCATAAAAAAGCTTGGACAAAATGTAAGATACAAATAGAATGAATTAAAAAGATCACTGATTCTTACATTTAATTTTGGTTTTATATATTTGCATGTAGTAAGAACCAAGATATTACATTTTTCCCCTGACCCACTTTCTTTCCTTTGTTAATATACATAAATATAAATATTAGCCTCTGAGGGCCTTCAACCCCCCCACGCCCCCCCGGGAAAAAAAACAAAACAAAAAAAAAATGGTGCAGGTGCATTTCAGAGCAAGCAAAGAGGTGGAATGGGAAAAATATTGATGTTATTTCAAATAGATGATGTCAGTAGATGAGATTTGGTTCAAAACCAGTATCCATGAAAGACTGAGCCTTGGAGGGGCAAAGTAGGGCAGAGGATTTCTACTTTGTCAACAAGTTTAAAACAAAATCATTTCGGGGTTTCAAAACAATGTTCCTCAGAGAAAGATTGGGAGAGATTTGCATATTTTTCATTTTTACAATGTATAATACCATGGAGATTCTGGAGGAATTTCACTGCACAAAGGGCAAAGACACAAACCTAAGCTGGACACGTGTGAGCTCTTGATGCCTCAGATGGCACTACATGAAGAACTGTCATTCATCAATTGCTGATATAATCACAGGGACAAGGGATTACTTTGTCAGGCACTATCATGTGGAGCTCCACATGATAGTGCCTGACTGTCCACAGGGTCATTACCATCACATTCTTCATTTCAGAATTATCTGCACATTTCCAGCTGGATACAAGTAAGAACTGCAGACAGACCAGTCCAACACATGTACCTTCTTCTTCCTCACAAATTGTTGGTTCTGCACTGTTGAAAAATGCATAGACCTCATATTTTACTCAAAATTTCAATGGATTTGCATACATTAAGGTCATTTTAGTCAAGTTTTTTTTGTTTTTCATTTTTGCACAATAAAGTGTCATTTGTGCATATCAACTCCATCTTGTGCTTGATTAATAATCTCTTGCCCTTAAGCTGGAATGGAAACACAGTTCAGGTAGAGACAAGCACACGTACTATCAAGATCAGTCATTAGTTGATTTAATAAATAGACCTAGATTCTTCAATAATTGTTTCTGATTTGTTCTACATCGTTTGCAACAGCTAGCTAAAAGTGAGTCCTAGCTTCTGTCAAAGGATATTTGGTTTAACGTATTTAAAATTCAAACTCATTTAAAGTAAGCAAGTCATTTGTAACAGGTTTCGAGAAGCAATAATCCTGAACAGCTACTATCTTTCTCACTGCAATTCCACTTATAGCAACAGAAAAGCATCACAATCTGTTAAACTAATGTCAACAGCAATCACAAACCAGCAACGTACTGCAAACAGTCTTTGTTTTTGATTTTCTCATGATGTCACACAAGGAAGCAGTGTGTTTGAGGTGTGCCTTAAAATACATCCACAGGTGTGCCTCCTTAACTCAAATATTTTCAGTTAACCTATTAGAAGCTTCCAAAGCCATAGCATCTGTTTATACATTGTGTATGTGGTTTCAACTGTAGTTGTTGTACACAATCACAGTAGTTTAAATTAACATCATGATCTTCTCTTGACCTAACTTCAGTCCATGATACTCTGTAGCTCTTTATGCAAGTTTAGTAGTGCTTTATGAGGGATGCATTTTGTCCTATACAGCCCCTCATAGTGTTTACAGCATCACACTCCTGAAAATGACAGTGACACTATGTGATCAGTTGGCAATTATCTTTAGGACCAGCTCAAAACTGTTCTGATGAGGCACCATCATCATCATCAAGGTAGCATGAACTAAAGCAATTACAGATGCACAGCAGTTGGTAAGGCCTTACCTACGATTGCCAGTAGTCACAGGGACCCTCCAACCTTTGATCTGGCTAAGCTCGGGGTCAGCCACATCAATGAGCAACGGCAAGCGGGGCATCCATACATTCATCTCCAGCTGAGCATTCAGGAAACCATAAGTAAAGTTGAGCATCACCCTGCTTTTTCCGTTTGTCTCCTTCCCAGTTACGTAAACATAGTTGCAGCGTTCTGACACCTGAAAGGACCAATAGCAAAAAAAGAAGAAGGTGGAACATTTGATATTGGATAAGAAATCTGAAAAAATGCATCTAATACACTTGACATAACATAATACGAGACATAATGCACTTGACACAAAATGGAGTGGATTTTCTTTTTAAATCTGGGCATTTCCATTCAGTTATTTCTGGTTTAGTACTGTAATTTTTTCCAAGTGAAAATCAATATGAACTGATAGAGACTGTTTTTGTATGGATGACTGACAAGCAGAAACGAGACACCAATTCAAATTAGAGCTAGAAAAACACAGGCAAAATCCTTTTTTTTCTAATCAGATTTCACGATACATCCATTGTGTGGCCAGGGAAATCTCAGTGTGTTTGAGTTCATATCTTGTAAATTAATGACTGTTACTAAATGTAAATTAGTCCTGCTTAATGGTCGTTCCTGTTGTGCCATACTGTAGGTGGGAGAGGTTCAACCCCCACCAGGGAGAGCAACGAGGTAAGACACAGTAGTTGGTGTGTTTTATTTCAGACTGGAGGCCTATCTCTGCTGCCGCCTCACTTATCTTAACAAACCATTGACTCCACCAGGGTAATTGGAGTGCACTATAGTGGAGAATTGTGTGTAGTAATAGGAAAAGCAAAGGAAAAGGGGGATAAAAAGAAGTGAAGAAAAAAAGCAGGTGGGGAAATGATTTCCAAGTACAGTCTTCTGTGGAAATGTCTTTTTTTTTTTTTCATTTTTTTGTCCTCGGTGACAAAAATAATCCGGCTGAAATTCATAAAAACATCTGCCACACAAAGCAAGTGAAATGGTCAAAGCTATTGATATTTGGATACATAATGTAATCAATGTATACACCAGCAATGTATGCACTGAGTCAAAGCAAACAAAAAAAAGGATTAAAGGATGACAGAAGTGATTTGAGGATGCTGTCAAATTATTTTAGTCATCATGCCTTTGAGAGACTGAGAAGTTACTATTTAGTAATGAATTAAGTTTTCTTCCCACTTTCAATGTGTTATCAAAGAAAAAAAAATCTATTCAGTATATTCGTTTAACATAGCACTTGACTTTTCTTTCTTTTTTGGGGGGAAGGTTCAGCCTTTTCTTTAGACTGCACAGCATTAGAACCTCAGCTGAGTGGCTTCACATTGCACGTGTGGAGATGCTCTTACGTTCATCATTAAACACTGCTATGGCATCTACTGCTGATTTCCCTTAATTAGATTTAGTTTAACAACAGGATGGTTCGCCACCATCCTTAAAAGTTTAAATCATATCCTTTTTAAACACAATTTTACTACTTACAGCAATCTCCCTTGTGTTTGTTTGTTTTTGTTTTTTGTTTTTTTTTTACCAATGCTGTCCAACAATTTGCTAGATAAACAGCTTTTCCACAGCTGCAGGGTGTGCTGTCGACATCTTTGATTAAACAATGAGAAGCTACTCTCTGTATTAGTTAAACATGAGCAATGCAGTACTGTTTGAAAGTACTTGTGATTTATTTAATTATTCTTTCTGTCAGTATTTTGAGAATTTAATAGCATATATTGAGAATGTAATAGCATTATAATATTGCTAATATTACTTTACGTTAATTCTGGTCTAATTTGTCTATTTATCTATCTATTTCTGGTTCCAAATGTCTTGTGGTAGACGTCTACCAGACATCTACCAGATGATTCATGGCTAGACTAATTAACAATAATACTAATAATAATAATAAGACGAAGAAGAAGAAGAAGAAAAGGAACAAGAACAATAACAATAATACCTTTTTGGTACATTACTTAACACTGGGCCATCTGTAGTTATCCATGTTTCACCCAAACAGATATATTTTACATCATAGCTGCCGACTTTGCTGCCATGTTTGATCAATTTTAATGTTTTATCTTCCAATCCCAGCTTCTGCTGTCCTCCAGTATTTTCTACTCAGTATGAAAATCTGTGACCAGACAGATGAAACGTGCTTCGAATGCGTGAGCGTATTTAAGCATTGTATCTGTGCAACTTGTTTTCAAAGTTACGTATCAATATTAGACGCAGCACAGAATTCAACATTTTAAAAGTAATGCAGACCTGACGTTCAAAACCATGAACCCGGAAAAAAGTCCACAGCAAACAAACTATTTATGAATCCCATTATATAATAATTCTGAAACTGCAGTTAGCTTGTGGAGAGCACTGTGTCTAAAAGGATTGTTCTAAGTTGTGTTTGAAGTAGAATGGGTATATCATACAATTAAAGCAAGTTAGAGGGGGCTGCTAAGTGATAAAGGTATAGACAGACCTATGGCTCCATGAAGCTGAAAATGAACTACAAAAATGATACTGAATGGATTCTAAGTGTCTGTTAAAAATCAAAATACACATGAGCCGTAGTTAAACTTTCACAAACATGCATTATAAAAAGAAACAAGGATGGGAAATAGACAGGAAATATGTAAAAAAAAAAAAAAAAATTACACAAGCCCCAAAGCAAAATAATTAAGGCTGCAGTATCGATAATCTCTGACTGTTCTGCTCTCTGTACTGGGGTAATTGAGAAAATATGTTTCCTACTTATTAACGCTCCATATACGTTTCTCTGTTTCTAAATTTAGACATTCATCTGTAATGCATTTTTACCAATTCCAATCCAGTGAAATCTCTTCATCTGAGGCTGTACGTGAGAGGCATGTGAGAACCTGCTTGTGATCCATGCGGATGCCCCCACCCCCGTTGGACATGTGTTTGAATTGCGCATTATTTGCTAAATTTAAACCTCATAGATCAAATACAGTTTTACTGCTGGTACTGCAAAATACATGCCTTCTTTTTCTCTGGATTTTTGTTATTTGTTAAGAGAAAAGCTCAAATATATGTATATGTATATATATATACACATATATATATGTACATATATATGTGTGTGTGTGTGTATATTCATATTATTCATATGTATAAATATATACATACATAAACACACTCACACATATGTAGACACATGGAAAGATAGATAGACACAGACAGACAGACAGGCAGGCAGGTAGGTAGGTAGGTATTCAGGTAGGCAGGTAGTTAGGTAGATACGATGTAGTGAACTGGCCTGAATGTCGTCTTGATTTGTCCATGATGTCAAAACATTTTAACAAAAAAATGCAACAGTGACCCCCATACTCCTTCAGATTGGCTTTATAAGTCTAATAAGCTGTTATCTGAGATGTCAGACTTGTTTTTATCTTGTGAATATGGAGGACAGTCGCCTCGTTAAAACTAGGACATTCCTTAAACTTTTCCAGAAAATGTTTTTGCATGTGATAGAGAAAATATTGTTTCCATGAGTGGAGTCTATGTGATCTGTAACAATTGTTACAGATACAAACAGATACAATTGTTTGCTAACAGATGCATCAGCGAGTCTGTTAGCTCAGCTTCTTCCAATACGCTGTAATGCCTGTACACACTGTAGCACATGCATCCTGCTGTGATCTCTTTCCAAAGTAAACGTCACTCATGCCCTCATGTATCTATGTGATCTATACAATCAAGCCACCATAAGCAGTTTATGAGTGTTAATCACATCATCTGTAAATAGTTTTCAGAGGTTGTTGTAATCACTTTATAGCCTATATCATTGTCCCTCTTGTTCATACTTAATGAACTATACTAATACTGGATCTGGATCTATTTGCACATCATCCATAATAGAAACAATGGATACTGTTTAAAAGCCTCACCTGAAAACACACCTTCAGTTCTTACAACCATGCAGGTGTACATACATGTAGCTGAAGCTAAGAGTCTGCAAATTCTAGTCTGTGGTAGTTAAGTGTAAGTGGGATATTTTTGTTTTGTTTTAAATTTAATGCTTTTTTGGCAATGCTCTAATTGGTCAACCTCAGAAAACCACTGATACAAAAAAGGAGGCAATTTAAAACTGAGAAAGAGGAGTAAGTCAATCTTATTTCAGAAACTGAGGTTACTGTCACCATAGTAACTTATTCTGTGATGATAAACTGATCAGGAGCAGAATTTGATCCACTTTGATTTTCTAAGAATTCCTCCCCTTGATAACACCAAAACTGGTTTATTTTAATCAGGCAATTGATCTGTGAATAATCACATGTCCTTTTATTGATGAAGAGGCTTCACTTGTTAGAATGGAGCTGCATTTGAAAACAGATTATTTGCGTAACCTGGTGATTGTCAGATTGTTACCGTGTTTTTTCTGCACGGTTACATTTACAGGATCTTATCCATTGTGGCAATGCTGTTACTTCACACCAAAATATCCTTTTCATCACTTTATTTGCTTTACTTTAAAGAGAACAGTAGCTGGGCCACAAACATTATACATGAACAGATGATTTTTTTCATTAACATCCTGTTTAAACGTCTGTAAGGAAATATTTCTTTAGGATTTCTGCTGTGTGATTGGATGTACCTACATTTCATTACAGTCAGGTACTACTATAGACATCTTTATACATTTCAATTTCTTATTAATTTGCTGTGTAATTACTACTGCACAACACCCTTTCCTTTGCTGCTGTAACCATGATACTTTTCCAAAAAAGATGTGCTCAAATTACAATAACAGCTCTTATTCTAACAAGAGTATGAGGATCTCTTCCATGTTGCTGTGGTGAATCACATTATTGATGCTCCATTGCTGATGGCTCCGTCACAGTGCACAAGCTTAATTTGAACCCAACATACTCAGAGTTGACTGAACTAACTCTAAATATTTGATTTGAAACTGAAAACGAGAGTTTCTTGTCTCAGGGTTTCTTAACGCTGATTAAGTATTTTAGCACAGATGTTAATGAACCGCCTTCCTGGTGTTCTTGCTAATGAAAAAGAATACAGCTTTGTTTCTTTTTCAGCTCAGTTTTCGCTGCTGTCTTTTTCTGCCCTTTGTAACCACGGCACATGGATTTATTACACAATGGTCATATTGCAGTGTTTACTGTACAAACAGAGTGCTGGATCATAAGCTCAGTGTCAACTGCCATATGGCGAGATCCAGCTTTTATTCGTAATGCTTTGACTCACACTGACACATGCTCAGACAAGAAGGGATCCTGCCGAGTGCGATGGTACAGTAACAGTGGGTGTGTTGGAGAGATGCAAAAAACTGGATCATTTTCATTTCTGCCACAGGATGGAGTCACAGTAAGATCTGCAAATGACCCCTGAATTTCATTTAAACTGCCATTAAGAAACAAAAACTACTCAAACTATTTAATTCTTTTTTGTATAAAAAGCCAAGTTTTTTTCTTTTATTATAAAACATGTTGTTTTTTTAATAGTAGAGTGCGTATAAACACAGAATTAGCCCAGACTGATTGTTGTTTTCATGACTTACCTTGACTACATCCTCCTCTGCTGAGCTACAGCTGGTGTAGTTTGTTACATCCGAGACTGAGCCATTTGCCTCGACAGCAAGCATTTTCACAGGGACAGTTACCATTTTACCTGTCAGTACAGCAGTATTCAGGATGTCTGTGGTCTGGGCAGACAGAAGAGGAAAGCACAACAAGAGCAAGTTAGATGTCCAGATTGGTACAGAGTCACAAGTTTGTTTGCTGCTGCTGTAAGCACGAGGGAACACGGGCCGTCGGCTGTTTTGGCAAAACTCCCAATTCCATTTTTTGTTCAAAATGGTATAACTGAGAATGCAAGTAAGATATCATCCAGTGAAAACTGTGCTTATACAAAAAAACTGAGGTAAATCTAGCATGTTGTATGCAATATGTGAGAAATACCCGGATAGTTTGCTACTTTAGGTAAAAATGTTCAGTGTGTACTATACAATCTGCATACTTTATCACATCATCCTAATTTACTTCGGCTTTTTTAGGATTTCAATTAATTGTTCAGTATGGATTATACAAAAAGTTAATTTTGGTCTAAAAATTAATAATAAAGGTAAAGACAGGAAAACAGAAACACAGAGGGAAAGCAAGAGAAAGGCAGAGTGTGTAGGAAATCCATTAATACTTATTTGCATCTATTTATCTATTTATCTTCGGCGGTGAGGTAGACTTACACTGAAGTAACAATAAAACTGGGAGATTCAATTTTCCCTGCCTATGATATAAAGTAAAAACACATTTGCAAAAGTTGCCCTTTCAAATCATAGATCGTAAAATTACAAAAAGAAAAAAAAAAAAAAAACTTATGTTGGTTACCTTTTATTTACGAGTGTACCCTTTGACTGCTGAGATATGTGACCCTGAATGCAACTAAAGTAAAAAAAATAAATAAAAATAAAAAAGCTAATTAACTTTGGGTGATTACTCATATTAAACCAATTAATATTATTACGTAATTTTGTTCATTAATTGTGAGCTCATTTGCAAAATCAGGACACTAACAAAAGGTAATCAATGTGTAAATGTGTATTAGGGGTCTTTTCTTTAGTGAGAAAACATCCTAAAGCAGCAAAAGAGCTCAATACCCGGAAATAGAAAATAATGACAATCATTCCATGTAACATCTGGACTTTTTCCATCTCATTATGATGAAGCCTCTTTAGTGAAATTCTAATTATTGCTTCAACATAACCTTGCACATAAGTGCAAACTTCTTTAGCTTGTTGTCTGCTTTTTTTAACCTCCTAGACAGACCAGAGAGGGTGCATGGTAAATACAAGCAGAAAGGGGCTTTTGATGTATATGCCATGCAGCACGATAAACCCAACCATCACAAGGCACTTATACTGTCATCACAATTTATATATGACAGTCAGAAATGGGGTGTTAGCAGGACAAACGCTCATGGAAATAGAGTCTGACAAATCTGATTCACATAAATCCCACTGATGCGAGACTCGCACAGAAAGTGGACAGATGTGCTAAAAACTGCAAATAATATCTCTACGATGACAATAAATGTCACTCACACTCACTCATACATGAATGAAAATAAGTCCTCGTCAGCAAGATATTAACTATAATTCAGCATTTTTTTCCAAATTAAACCTGACCATGTTTTAATCTTCCAACCCATTATTTTATTTTCACTACACATCTTTGTCAATGCTGAGTAATAGCTTACACATCCAGTAATTTAACGACTCCTTCAGCATTGATTTACAACTTTTTCTCCATTTGTGTGTAATTTTAAAAGTAGCGAGAGCGTTTGTAAGAAGATTTTAGCGAGTTTTGCTGTTTGTTTTTTCCTCTCCCTCCTGATTTTAAAGTAGCAGCTATTGCTCGGCAGATGTTCCATGGCAGTGTCACATTTTGAACTCTGCTGGCTTGACAGCTGCTGACCGCAATTTCAAAAGGACATGCTCTAGTTCATAGAGTAACACTGACCCAAACATAAGCCACTGGATCAGGGGTAGTAGAAAATCAGAAAGCAATTGCAGCGCTCTGTGGTGATGCCAGTACCACACTGGGAGAACTTCACATCCCATGTTTCTGCAAGCTCTGCTGTAATCTGTTTGGCAGCAATCACATTAAGCTCAACTACTTCAGCTCTTCATTACATTTTTGTTTTTTCTCCCAGAAGAGAGTTTACAGTTGAAGCAAAACCTGTTTTTTATTTTTTTAAACAGGTTAAAGCAATGAGACCAAGAGTTAAAGTCTCTTCAGGGTTACTGTGCAGTCAAGTGAGACAAATACTACAGTAACATGGAATATAAATGCAAATGTCTCACAGACCATCAAGTAGTCAGCCTTTTTTCTGCCAGGCATTTTTCTTCACTTTCCTGCAGCTGTCCCTGCAGAGGATGTACCATTTCTGTGAGATGCTGGGACACTAGATGAGGTTATCTGTCTGGTGCAATGGTGACCAACAAATGGTTGTAATATATGTTTTTTCTCTGTGGGTTTACTGGACTGTTTCAGGAGGAAATAAGAAGATTTTCCTCATGTGAATCCTGTAAGTGACTGAGTAGAGAGACGTTTGCTCACAGATGGTCGCTTCATTTATATTGACTATTGCACCATGAAATGGACTCATGAATTTCCTGTCCATGACAAATAGGAGACCATATTGTATTTTTAAAAGGATTTATTTATTTATTTATTGTTTGTTTGTTTGTTTGAAAAGGGTTGAGACAAAATGTTAGGTAATTAGCACAATGATTATTTTTTTTATGATTTAAACTATGCTCACGGTGAAAAGGTGAAATAATTTGAGATAGAGGGAAAACTAAAAAAGGAGTTTAGTGACAAAGCTGAATTGCTAATGATTTTTTTTTTTTTTTTTTTACTGTATTTGTGAGCTCTTTTTCTAAAATCTTTGCCCTTTTGGTTTCATTAAAATGTGATGAGATGACTGTAATTGAAATGCTAATTAGCGTGAACAGAACCTTAAGTGCACATTACGTTAATAAGGCTGCTGATGAAGGACTTCAAGTTGGTGGAAAAGAACATCAAAACATAACTGTGCATGCAGTTTATTATTCTTGAGAGCCACGAGCCACTGTTTTGTGACATTATAACAAATGCTTATTCAAGACGACGAGTCTCAGTTGGTATCCCTTTCTATTCATGTGCTCAACTGGCTTATTCATCAGAAAGTTAAGCCAGCAGTATAATTTTTTTATCTGTATACAGAGGTGCTTATAACGAGGTAAAGCCACACACAAGGTAATCTGACTGTCCGCCCAGCTTATTTTGTGACTAATCCTTCTACTGAACAGTTTCAGAATTTTCATGGGTACTTCCTCAGTTTTTCTAGCTGTAAATCTGGCTGTAAAAGTCACAGACTGCAGCATTAAGTGAATGTGACTCTTTTGTTGAAGCCATGGCTGCCAAAGCTTGCTGTGGCCGAGTGTAACTGGAGACCCTTCATATATCTTTGTATATCTTTTGCCTCTGCATTACAAAAGCTGGGAAGCTGGCATAAAGTATCATCTGACATTCCTTGCGGGGTTTTAAAACCTTCTTTCTCCTTAACTAATACGATGAATGAGAGGATAATTTGTGGAATAAATCAATCGCTTTAGTGTGCAGGGAATGCAGTGATGAATGAACCCAAACAATGAAATGTTAAATATACATATATTACTGTATATTACTGTATGTTACTGTATATACACATTTCAGACTGGTACTCACCATCACCAGAGGCGCTAGCCCCACGTAGTCTCTCTTGCTGGTGTAGATCCGCATTAAGCCCACATCCCTGACATTCCCTGGCAACTCCAGACGCCAAGAGATGGTCTGACTCTCTACTTGCTCTGAGACATCTTTTGGTACAAAGTCCAGTTGTAAAACCTCCAGAAGACCCCTGATTGGATATAAAGCGTGAAATAAGAATATGGCTGTACAAGTGAAAGCAGTTCAGTGTTTATGGTTGTGAATTCAGTGCTTTGAATCCTACATTCGCATATACTGAACGGTCCGTGACAGTCAAGTGTTCCTAATATGAAAAGCAGACAGATAATGCTGCTCAGTGTGGCGGGTTCGCGATTGTGATTTAGTAGTAAATTTTGAAAATGCAGAACATTTGGTCATAAATGCTATAGAATAAAGAAAATGAAAGAGACATAAATTCATGTGAAAAGACATTGCAGATTTTGCATCTTTTCCATCTACAGATGAAAGAATAAGGCGTGAGAGTGTGGAGGAGAGATAAGGTGAGCTGGCAGAGATTTCAGCCAAGTATTCTGGTCAAAGGATTGTCAAAGAAATGGCATGTGATGTTATTTGATGCTGGAGTATGTGTAGGTATTCCTGTCAGTAAGAAGAGATCAAAGAGAATATAGAGTAGGGTGTAAGTGGAGCGGAGACACTTTGAAGAAGAGCAAAACTTTGCATAGAGCTAAACAATAATCTGTACATGAGTGAAACTCACATTTAAAAAGGCAACATGAACGGACAGGAACCTGTGTGAACATCCATAAATATTTATGTCATATCAAAGGGACTGATTACTTTGCAGTATAAAATCACAAATGGCCTCAAAAAACCTTTGAAAGGTTACAGTATGAGTGGCACTCACAAATAAAAATGTTAAAAAAGGCTTTTTAGGTTTTTCTTGTGAACATCCATATGATCTGCAGAGCTTAAAGATTAAACATAGTGACAATAGACTAATCTGTACTTAAAGAACTGAAAATTCACAGAATGCAGTTAAGATTATTAAGTTGTGCTTGTGAAAGCTATTCCAGTAAAAAATCTGACATTTCATATTTTTAATCTCAGAGAATAACCGTTTGCTGAGCAACATAAAGCTCTATGGAGGAATTTGACATAGTTGCGCAACCGTACAGATGCAACCAACGTCCCTTCAGAGGTAGAAATTTGAAATTTTGAGGAAGAAAAGCTAAATACTTTAATATATCACATATGAATAAAGGTTGGACACTGTAAGAAGTGACTATAAATTGCAGTGGAAATATACCAAAGGAGGAATCCAAAATTACTGAACACAGGACATTGAAATTACAACCTCAAATAAGAAATGGGGGAGATGCTTTCCCTTTCTTACAACACATTTTTTGGTGCTCTAGTGTGGTTTTAAATATTTGCTGTACTTGATTTGAAAGGTTGTCACATGATTGGCACATGTCAAATAAGACTGGCATAGACACATGCAAGATCCATATTATAGTCAGCTAAAATAACATTGACTAGTCTTGTTACAGTTTTTGGAATAATTCATTGTATCTTGCACAAAAAGTAAAATCATCGTACAGATATACCGAACAAATAAATGCCATGATTCATTTGACACTCAAGTATAATAGAAAGCATATGGCAGTCAGATTTGAGATGGCTGCAGTCTAAATCTGATGACTGTCAGAGGAAGGAAAAAGAAAAAGCCATTTAAAAGAAAAAATACCTACTTTAATATTGGTCTCATCTTCCCGCATATCCCTGTAAATGTAACAGACTCAGACAGATTTAAAATGGATTTAAATGGTTCACACTGAAAATAATGTGAGTTTGAGCCTGAGAGAAACAGAGAAACACTGAAGGGCCTAATGCCCATATTTCCTGGAAATCCATCTATCATCACCTCAAAGTACAGAGGTGACAGTGTGTGTGTCTGTGTGCGCGTGGGTGGGTGCTGGTGTGTGTGTGTGTGCGGGTGTGTGCGTGCGTGTGCGTGTTGGGGGGTATGTCCATCCATGTGTGAGTGCTTTGCCTTGGTTGTCTAATATTTGTATATGACCCCTGGTGGAAGATCAGTAAAATGGACGCGACTTGGAATATCTCTGCTTCCTAATCTGCATTTCTGAACGCACAAGCTCCTAAGCAGGGATAACGTGGCTGTGATTAGGGATGATTACGGATATGTGGGTCGGAAGGACGGTGGGTGGTGTGCATCTGTGTGGGCGGGAGGTTGCTGGGCAGAGGTGGCTGCTGGTGTGTGCTACCAGCATCAGCATCAGGCATTACTGATGTAATCAGTTTTTGTGGTTCGGGCAAAACAGGCAAAGACGGTGCTGTAAAACTAATATTCATCCATTAAAGAAGTAGAAGACCAGCATTCAAATTAATTCAATGTGACTGCTTTCATTTTTCATATATTTTTTTGTTGCAAAGCAATCTGGGTAGTGAAACCCAAAAGAATTGAGCCTCTAACCCCTGAGAGAGGAACTCACTTTGGTTCATTTCACAATGACAACTGGGATTTTAGCTTGAAATCATAAATGTATGATTCCACACATAACACAACTGGAGAATAAGTATATAGCTTGAACTTTTAGGAAATAGTTTCTTCTCTGTATTTATTTGACTAAGCTGTTTTCTTTATTGGTTTTCTTACTCTGTAAAATACTGTTGGAGCCTGGCAGCTGCAACAGTACTTGATGTCAGAGCTGTTTACTATAGCAAAAATAGATTTGCAGATGAATATGAAGAAAAGAGAGAAAAAATCCATGAACAGAGGATTAAAAGGTTGTTTCTAGATTGGATCAAGGGATGGGATGCTTTAGCATGACGCAGGAGAAGTGCTTTGTTAAGACCAGTTGTAATACAGTCACGTGTCACACATGTACATTCATTTATTACATTTCATTTGGTACCAGAGAAAGTTTCTTTTTTCTCTGTCGCTCTATTTTTTTCTATCGTGTTAGCTTTTCAGAAGCATAGAGTATAGCCTACCATTTGGCTCTGGTGGTGTTTAACAGGGCTGATGCAGAATCATTTTTTGCAATTAAAAAAAAGTTATAGTTTAGAAGGTTCCCATCTAAAGCTCTGTGGCTCAAGGCATGACAGTCATTACTGGAGACTGGGTTCCTTCCAGTCCACGTTTTGCATCGACATTCATTTAGTCTATTAAATCTGCTTATATAAGTCATCTTTTTTGTAAAAAAAAATGGAAATAAGAAGTCTAAATAGTCTTTTGAAAAGAATGTGACATGTCATACAATGCAAATGTTTAAACAAAACATATCTTAAAAAAAATGGAAATTCATCAGGAAAGTTTCAGATGAAAATATTATGGTCTCACACAAAAAAAAAAAAAAGAAAAAAACACCACTAGTACGTCTATAACAGCTTGAGTTCTCTAAGATCCTGTATGAACAAACAGCATTCTTCATCAGTCCAGCTCCAACTTTCTCTTATTGCAGTTACCAGATCAGCTTTGCAGGTTGGAGTCTTGTCATGAACTATTTTCAGCTGGACTGAGGTTCACACTATTTTTACTCAATACTACTGATTATATATGTCTTTCTTAAAGCAAAGTTTTCACGCCTTTTCACCTTTGGCAAGAGTCATTATCATTCTAAAGAAAATACGTCCTCATCATCAAATATCAATTCAGCTGATGAAATGAGAAAAGAAAAATTTCCAACATTTCAGTGTAAACTTGTGCATTTAACGAACCCATAATAAATACCAGCTCTTTTATGCATTTACCTGACAACAATCCGATATCATCAGTGATTTGTAGAAATGGAACCAAACTGCAGTTCCAGTATCATCTTGCCTGATTCATCACTACTTGCATCCTGTCAAACACAGTCCATGATTGTTTTTCTTTCGCCCACCTTAGCTTTGTTTTTTCTGCTTCACGTCTTTGATTTATTTTAGTTTTCTGTCTTGAAGCTTTGATGTCTTCCTTGGTCTACCAATATACTTCCTTCTTACTACCTTTCCATTGTGCAGTAGTTGGTCCGATTTTAGACGCAGCTGACTGGGAACAACATTCTGGGATAATCTCCCCTATTGAAGATTTTTGATTTTTAATTTTTTCCAACCTTCCTCTTTGTTTCAAATAACATTTCTTGTGTTGGATTTACATCTCGTGACAATCAGCTTGATGCAAAAGCTCACCAGCGTGTAAAAACAGTATTTTAACTACAGATGAGATGCAGGTGTTTGTTCAAGAATTGTAAATTACATGATGTTTCCATAATATTGTCCTGAGAATTGAGTGATTTCTTCTTTTTTTTCCTCTTTCAACTACTAACAATTTTCTTTAAGGAAAAACCTTGTTAAAACCAGACAGTTGGAATGTCTGATTAAAAACAACTTTGTGGTACAGAGTTTTTTTGTATATTTTGTTTTGTTTTTTAAATATCTACATTCACACTGTGATGGAATATCAATATTTTAAGTGTACAAATAAGCATTAGGTTGGCTGTCTTGCTCACTGTAAATGCTGGAAATAAACATTACTAAGTCACGTAGCAACTTCAGAAGTAGCTTCAGCTCCTCCTTTTAAATATTAACTTCTTTCAAAGGGCTGCAAAAACACAGCAACCAAAACTCTGAAAGTGACAAAAAGTGAATATTTGCCTTACTTTTGGTTTGAATACACCATTGAACATGAAGTTTTCAAAAAAATCAAAGTACCAAGTGTGGTGGGAATCTGAAAGACTGAGATTGGGAAACCCCAAGGTTTTTTTTGTAAGTTATTTTATCAAGCATACTTTGATCAAAGGGTCAAGAGACTGCAGACATGAAGCAGTCTGGTGCTATCTAACAAAGAGAAGCTGTCAGCACAGTATATTTAAAGAGTCCTTCACAATAGGATGCCCTTGGTAAGCTGCTCTCTGCCTCAAACCTTGACAAGCACACAGTATCTTTTTGTTGCAGATAAAGTGATGCCTGTTCAGAGAGACAGAAGCTGGAGCCCCAGCTCAAGCACTTTTATAAAGTTTATTGTCATTCATTTGGCTCAGATGCTGAGAAAAACAATAAGGTACTGCAGCTAACTGTTGTAGGTAAAGAGATTGCTGCCATTTATTTATTCAATAGCATGAACTGCTGGATTCCTCTGAAAAGGTAATCATGTGCCAAATGAATTCATTGTCACTGTCTGTTAATATGACTGCAGCAGTTCAGACTTGTTCCATGCAGAAAGTGATATTTATTTGGTCTAACCTGGTCAGATTACAGTCATAAAATGTTGCAGAAATGCACCTGAGGGTCCTAGAGAAATGATGCCAACACGTTCAACTGTTACCAGATCAGTAGAAAGCAGCATATAACTCAAAGGGACAAGTGATAAGTGTTAGATAAAACTATCTATATATGTTCGCAGTCGCCTCTTAAGGGATGACATTTTGTTTACGTTGCATTGGCAAAAGTGGTACATTTGTATATGTAGTTTACATGCAGCCCAACTAACCTTTTTGTAGAGGCCGTTCCCTTCCTGTGGCAGACAACAGTGACAGAGTTGGGAGTCGCTCCTCTGCCGGGTTCCACCAAAATATCCCACAATGCTGAGTCACTGGGCCGCGCCGCACTGAAGGAGAGCCCCACTTTCACTCCTGCCCTGCAATAAACATACACAAAGAACACTTAATACAAACCTATGTGTGGCCCTTTCCATCCTTTTTCTTTTCTTTTCTTTTCTTTTTTGTTTGCTTATATATGTGTGTCTGCACTATTCCATGTGTCTGGTTGGTCATGATGGTAAGTCAGAACAAGGTAAGTCAAAGACAGACAGATGTGTCACAGGCTGTTCGCCAACTGAAAATCAGCAGGGGTATTAAATTCCCATTAGCTCTGTGGTGAACTCGGCCTCAGTTAATCAGATGTCTGATTCAGACACAAAATATTAATGTGAGAGATGGAGAGCTAATTATAAATAATGTGATTGGAGCAGGCAGTCCTCTAAATCCACTCAGCCAGGGGTAAACTGTTGTATCAGGAGCAGTAACGAATCAGCGGCCAGGATCATGGTGCAATTATTTGAGTCATAAGTTAAAAAGTGATTCAAAGGATATTGCAACATTGGTTGCAATATTTACAACCAATGTTTAACAAGCAGTGACACTTAGAGGATACTTATTAATGGTGCCCTCAAGAAGCATTAGGAAAAAAACAAAGAAATAAACACAGATTTTAGCTTTGCAAACTGTGCACACTGAAATAAAGTTTATTTAGTAAAGTCATCATAGAATGGCTAAACAGAAAAGACAAAAAGATAAGTGTTTTCCTTATGTCTATCCCAAATCCTACTCCTCTGCCATCACATACTTAGCATCTACTGGTTTAGAACATGTGGCAGAGAGAAAACCGGAAATTATACAACAAATAATGTGTCTGTGTCTCAGTAATGGCTGATCCAACAAACTGAAAAATGCATACACATATGCACATTTTAAAGTGCAATTAGACTAATAAATAGACTTTGAGATTAGTGCAGTGGGATTAGTGCATGGTTAAAGCCATTGCAAAAGACTAAATTTACACACACACACATGCATTGTAGTTTTATCTTTGCAAACCAACAAGCAGACAATCCCACCACTGCTGGGTGAAGTCATGCACCACTGCAGAGATCAATCTCTTCATCAAACCCCTCACTGCCAGAGGTGAAACTTAAGATGTTTTATTTTACATTTTTTAATGAATGTTTGATCTGCTAAATACTGAGAAAAATACAAATAAAAAAAAAAACTATATTCAAGAAAGACTGCTTTTTTCTATAAGATTCAACTGCAGTTTGAGACTGTTATAACCTCATTCTTCCAAAGTCACTTCTTTTTTCTTTTTTCTTGTCTTTTCTTTTCTTTTTTTTTTTGAACGTTCAATAAATAATTTTCTTCCTGCGTGTCCAGCTCAGCATCACAGTGACAGCAGCACCTGATGACCATCCTCCCTAGGGGGGCAAACCACTTCGGCAGGTTCCTATTGAAAGTGGTGAAGCAGTGATTCGATGCCAGGATCTTCCTGGATCACTGAGCTTCTTGTCCACAAGCAGACACCAGCCTTCCTGCAGGGAAACCTCATTCCGGACACTTCAATACCCGCTCTTTTGTCTTTGTCAGCAACGACCCAGAGTTCATGACCACATGTGGGGAGCAGAAAGGACATCAACTTTTAAAGTGAACAACCCTTCACCACTGTTTCACTAAAATCAGTCAGTCTTTTTGTTCAGAACTAATAAAATTAGAAGACCCTCAGTTGTTAATAATTTCCAGAGTAGCACTCATGAGAAAATAAGAAAACGTATTTAATTGTTGTGCTTAAAAGTAGCATTTGTGTTCAACAGCTAGGTAGGTTGTCCTCAAAAACCACACACACACGCAAAGACACGTCGTTAATCCTGGCAGTTGGCTCAGATCATCTCAACCTTGAAGGGTTAACCTTTTGATTCATTTTCAATCAGGGCCACAGATTATCTGGCCTAACCCTGTTGGAGTGAGCTCAGTCTTGGGCCAAAGAGCGAAGTAAAGCAGGGATTTCTCCCAGGAGGATTCAATCATTTTGCCAAGTTCCTCAGAGCCAGTCTTCACTTGGACTTAAGTGCTGCACTCAGTCGCTTCTTCCTGTCCAATCTCATTTGGGATGTGGCAGTGGGTCAGAAATATACAGACAGAAATAACTGACCTGACTGAGGGATCTTCAGTGTTACGGTCAGCATGAAAAAAAATGGGGAATTTCAGCTGAATGGGCAGCAAATCCCTGCAAATACTCAAAAAACAGCAGATGCTGAAGGTTCAGCATCACTTTGCCAAATCTTACTCACTCAATTTCCATAATGCAATATGATCTATATCCAGTGCTTCAGTGCTGCAGAGCCTTGATTTTTTTTATGTTTTAGCTGTTAATTGTTCTTTTTCAACATACTGAGTTCTGAACTTTGGTGTTTCAGGAAACAGGAAGTGGCATGCTTGATGTCTGCTAGTTGCTTCCACACTGTCCAAACTTATTTGAAGAGCACAGCCTTTAAGGTTTGACGTAAGAGTCCTCTTTTTTCCTGTCGAGACGTTTGTGTTTATTTCAGTTTTACTCTGACTGATGACGCTATTAAAGAATTTACCTGCATGCTTCATTACTGGAAGAGTGGGCTATATGCCTACTGCACAGGGAAGTAGTCAGGGCACAATAGTCTTTGCCTTTGAGTGTGTGCAGGAGTATTTGTGTTTGTCATCGTATTTGACGAAAGCACATGGAATCTTTTTAGCCATGGGGGGGGGGGCTACAGCTTATATGAAATGGAACTGTAATGTATTTGTGTATGGAGCATCATGCGGCAAATTAAGAATAAGATTGAATCTAAATGTTAAAAGCTTTTTGGGATTACTTTGACAAAAAAGTGCTAAATTTTAAAGATGCGATGGGCGTGACAGCTCTGTGCATTTGGGACAAGGAACCTGTGCTATTGTTGAATATTCTATTCTACTGTAGAAATCTGTTCATGCTCTGAAATGTAATCTGAAAGTCCCTGTCACTAGACACAGTAATGTCGATGCATCCACAAAAGTAAGTTGCATACTTATAAGGAGGTTAACATGCATAAACATCCATCTGTTTTCCATACTCAATTTTCGCGAATTTAAAGTCATGGGGGGTCTGCTGAACTCTAGCTTAGTAGCAAAAGTTCAAGAGGAGGGATGCTCTTGCTATCAGAGCACATTTCAAGCCATGTTAGTCTTGGAATGTGTTACTGTACATAGCATGAGTAATCTTTCACTACTATAACTACTGGCAATGCATGAATGAAAATGTTTACAAGTCTAAAAGCAACATTTTTTTATCTATTCAACTTTTCTTTTCTTTTTTTTTTCACAGAGAAAGTCCTTGTCAGCAGGATAATGGCAACTGCATTTCAGCTGGAGACAAGCTCTCATACAATGAAACAGGAGGGAACAGATGCAGGTGTGCATTTGCCTAGAGTGCCCTGGAAGAGGGATGTGATACAGGAAATACAAAATGGACGTGTATTTCATTTATCACAATCTCTCAAGCTCTTGGATGACAACTGATTTCAGTGACCCATCAATTTCTATTTACTCACAATTATGACAAGTTCTCTGCAGTCAATGCTCCAGAAGATTAGTTATTTTCACAACTTGTCAAATCTACTGAGACATTTCCCTCAGTTGCAGGGTGGAAAATCTCTCTAAGACATCCAAAACGAATGCTGCAGATAATTTTGTTCTTATGAGCCAGCTCTCCAGAACTGGGGTGACTTAGAGTGTTGTGGTGATACAACACAGGGTTAAATATTCTTCTGCTCTAATTTGAAACGCAATGATGGCAAGAAGTTAATAATAAATACACATTTTCCAAAAACCAAAAGCATTCCTCAGTTTCATTTTTGAAAAGTTTCCTTTGTCCAATTTTCAATTAAATACAAGGTTTAAATAATTTACAAATCTTTATAGTCTCCTTTCACTTATATTTTTTTGTCAGCATCCCACCTTTTTGGAAAAAGGGGCTGTAGATTTTACTGATCTAAAGCATTCTAATAAAAAAGATTGTACTTTGCCCACTGATGTGCATCATACGCTGCTCAGAGAAACTCTGAAAACAGATTGAACTGTGTGTTTCAGTGTGACAGGGCTGCTTTTATATTGACTTCACTTTTACCCAGCGGAGTTAAGAAGATTAGTTATTTGTTTTCCTGCTCCATTAAACAGATGCATTATTTATGAACTCAAATAACCACAGAACCTTGTTGAAATGTTAGTGGGATGTTGAGATATGAAAACCAGTGAATCATTTGCCAATTATTTCCCTGTTTATGGAAGAGTGCTCTCCATAACTCCCTCCCTAACAGTGAAGCAGAAGCAGACAGGATATGTCACAAATTTATGAAGCCAGTGAAACTGGCAGACAACACAAGTCATTTTGGCACTCATGCATTTTATTGCGTGGCCTTGATGGTGAGCCCCATCAATATTAAAGTGCCTTAAGTAATCGTTTAAATGCATGGAGCTTATCCCTCATGAATATGCTCATATACACTATGCCTGGTTTCTTACACTTCACATGTCTCCGAAACAATCAATTTTTATGTAATTCCCCCTAAACCCTTGTCTTAGCATGCTCAGCTACATGGACCATTAGTACGGTTTCTATAAATGATGACGTCTTCTTCTGGGCAGAAGGAATATGCCTTGAATACCCAGCAATATGAGAAAAAAAAAATCAATGCAGCCTGAAATGAAAACTGAGTAAGTGTCACATTTCCTCTTCAACTATCAGCAGCTTTGAAAGATGCGTTCCAAACTAACAAACTGCTTATGGACCGCTGTGTGTGGACATCTCTTCAAGAACTGAGAAGATTTCTGTTTAGAGGTGCATTTCAGAGACTTGAGTGTTGACCTAGTTTGAACCTTTGGACCCCCTTTGGACCCCATTAAGACAAGACAAGTGGAAAGCATATGTCTTAGCTTTGTCCAAGGCTCCAGTATAACATGCTGAATTTCTTTCACAAAAAGTGTCAAATTATATCATGAATGACAACCAGAAAAATTAACTAAGCCAAGAAATGGCTTACTGCATTTCTATAGCAGTTATAATACATTGACACAGAAAAACAGAAAAGGTCTCTCACCTCAGCGTGAACGTTTCCAAGGTAGAGGTACTGGCCAGAAAAATGTAGAAAGTCGCCATGTCTGTAGTCTTCAGAGGCTTGGAAGAAGTTTGGATCACCACAGCACCTCCTAGCCTCAGCCGAAGGAAAGTGGGGTTCCCTGGTGGAGCTCTGAGCAGAGTGACACTTCCGATCCGCCTCATAGGTGTCCCTGATCCCCCTGAGTCTCTCCCTCTTCCAACTCCTACACGCTGCAGGCTATCCTGTGGAGCACATTGACCAGTCTGGTCCCTTCTACTCTGGAAGTAGACTTCGACGACATTCCCCTGAAGACCTTTATTTCCTTCAGCTCTGTCTGCTTCCCGGCTTGAACTTCCAGATCTGCTGGTTGGACTGAACCAGGAGGAATCTGGCTTCAGCTGTGCAACGCAGAATCCACCTGGAGACACCAAGCAAGCCCCACGGACTTCCTTTGTTTCCCAGAAGGCATAGGCTGTCACACAGTGAGCTCTGTCCTTGACCTTGGTCCCACTATTTTTCTTCTCATTATCTCCTCTAGAGCCCATTGCTTCCTGCCCTAAAGTGATATTACTTTCTGTGGGCATGTGGAACAGAATCTTAACAGCAGGAGATGAGGAGCGAACCTCGCGGACCAAAATCGCTGCTAGAATTCTGCGTCCGCTGAGGAGCAGTTCTGAAGGAATGGGTGCATCTACAGCCAGGGGGCCAAATGAAGCCTTAATAGCTGGCTGGAGGATCCCAGCACCTGGTCCCGTAATGAGAAAGGTCTGAGCCTGAACTTTTAGGGTGGAGTTCCCCAACAACTCCGTACCATCCTGCCTCAGAAACACATGATCTGCATTGAGGACCTGGAAGTTAATGATGGGATAAACAGGGGATGGAGGGGAGAAGATCCCAGAGTCTTCAGCAAGTTTCTGACTCTCAGCACCTGGAAGAGAAGAATTGTCACATAACACCTTAGTGTTTACTCATATATTATTCTGCTACAACAACTACAAGTGTTTGATTTAAATCGGTCTAAACGTTTGTTGACAAGAGGTGGAGTTGGGTGCCAAAAGGATCCAGTCAGGAGGTACTATAAAGGAAATGGCTTTATATACAGTAAAAAATATGGATGACTTTTTTTATGTACCTCTGCAGCTAAGAGAGAAAAACAAGGGAAGTTATACATGGTGTCTTCTTGTTTTTTTTTAACAGCAAACATAGAATCTTGTTTTTCTTGTTTTCAAAGCTGAAGACATAACATTACAGTTTATATCTACCAGGTGAAAGCTGCATTTGACAACAGTGGCACTCATCACTGGAACTGAGACGAACAGACCATAGAATACAAAGTCATTTCTTCTCTACACAATGTAACCAGATGATCTATAGGTCACACATTAAATGTGCAAACAGAATAACGACACAGTCACAAGCACATGAATGCTAAGTGGCTCTACAACTGCAAACTTTACAGATCAATATTTCTTGCACCAAAGCGCTACTGCGTAAACATCACTTACGTCATACTTTGCCCACCTAAGGTCTTTGCAATGCTTGTCTCTCAATAAAAGTCTACTCTGCACTCTTGACATACTTTGTCTAAGCAATCCAATATAGCAGAACTTGGCAAATGTAGCATCTGAGCCTTTCTTGTAAATTGTACTTGACTGTTCGTCCCATCCGGATGCAGTATGTGACAGACTTCACTTCCTGCTGCCAAAGGCATCTGGTAATTTGCCCTGCATCATGCTGAAGTGTATCAGAATTAATGTGTGAATATGTCTTTCCTTTACCTCAGAGAAATAACCCATCTACATGCAAAGGCCTTGGCCGAAGCAAAAGCTCTGCTTCCCTGACGGTCTTGGGAGGGATATATCATTCTTTCCTGATTTTCAAACACTATTTCATGAGTGCATCTATATGTAAATCGGATTTTCTCCTGAATGAAAAGGGGAAATCTGAACAGATGTCAAGGTTAATATTAAACAGGTACTATTCTGGGGAAAAATATGTTATAGATACAAAAGATCACACAGGTGATGTAAGGAACTTGACATAAAGGTCAGAACAGATAAGGTTACATCACATGATTTCTTTCTCATATGTCCATATTTTGAGTAAACTGAAGGTGAAGAAAACAAATGCAATGCAAATATGATCCATTTGGGTGTTTTCTTTTTTCTTGATTGCTGCTTCATATCTGTCTACCAATTTATCTCATCAGATTTTTTTTTTTAATTAAGCTGATATTTTATGGTACTCATAATCTCCACCAGGCAGATTGCTGTCGTCCTTTTTACTGAAGTTTGTACATGAAGAATCCTTTTGAAATCTATAAATGGATGTCTGTGACATTTAGTGCATGTACAGACTGTCATATAATTGTGTTTCAATGTTTAGGAGGTGGTGATTATCAAGATTTCTTTTTTTTGCTTTTACGCAAATACTGGCTATAAGGAACCTTTAGAAAAAAAACAACATATTATTAGAGAAGAAAATTATTTAAATTAAAACGAAAAAGGCTTAATGAATGCTTGTTAAATGTCAAATGCTATTCCTTCCTGTGTAATGTTTGTGCAGTTTAGATGCAAGTCCCATCTGGTTCTTCTTCTATTCCTAAAGTGTGAAAAATATGTTTGAATGCACAGTTTTGAAATTTTTCTGTTTATGTTCTTACAATAACTTGGCTATATGGCATACTACTGGTCGATGTGAATCACAGAATGAAAAAGTACAAAGGTAAGAATGATTCTATGAATTTGTTTATCGCGGCTGTATTTTTCTAACACTGATGAACACCGCTGTCCCTCAATGACTGATGCACTGTGTATTAATCAGATGTGAACTCAGTGAACCCATGGATTGATTCACCGTAGGCATCTTGTGATATTACAAAAGAAATTAACTATGTGGCTTTTTTGAACAGCAGCAGTGAATGATAGATGAAACTCGCTGACACATGGGGCAGCACATCTGTGACTGGACTAAAAGATAAGGTTGTCATGCATATTCACGGTTTTCAAGAAGAGAGGATATCAAAGGCTGAACTCTATTACTCAAGCACACACTGGGAGCCCAGCTGAGTCCTGCAGTAGCAGAAATGCAGTAGCCACACATGTGCATAATGAAAAATTGGAACAGAGATATCATCCATTGATATAAGCCAAGCCAATCTCAGAGAATGGTCTCTCACGTGATAGCAGTGTCATGCAGGGACTGACTGCTCACTGTGGCTTCAGAGCTCCCAGTGCAGGTTATCTTTAAACAACCAGAGAAACAGCTGTGCAACCTCAGCTTCAGGCCTCTTTAATCCCGGAGATGAAGCCTCCTGATGCCCACTGGAGAGCCTGCTGTTGCTTTCATTTGGACAGAGGGATAACAAAATGAGATCAGGCCATGACTTGTAACCACCAAACCACACAAAATAGGAATTCCTAACCTTATAGCCTCATGAAATGGTCAGATAAAAACAGAGTGGAACAGGGATATTCCGTGAAATGGTGTGAGCATTCCTAAAAACAATTCTGGCAATACTTACACCAGCTGAATAGTGTTTTAGAGAATCTACTTTTTGCAGTTTATGCAGAAGAAAATGCACATACTTGTGCACACATGAAATCCCATTAAGGGCAAGAAAAAAAAAGTTCTACATCCAGTTCTCTTGTAAACTCCGTCTCAGAACTACTTTCAACCAGGATGTCTTCCTATGTGTTAAGACTTTGCACCTTGGGCCACCAACAAAAATGAAACTCTTCAAACCAAAGAACAAACAAAACAAGAAAGTTGTTGTCTTATATCCAAAGGAAGTACGAGTCTCACCTTTAAGAGCTGTTAGGGCTGCTACAAGTTGAAACAGTGAACGCAGGGACAAGCTGAGCATCATTTTAGTAATGTCGCAGGTTCTGGTCATGTCCACAGCTGTGCGCTCTCTGGTGACTGTGTGCGCACGCATTTGAAAGAGAGCGGAGAGAACAAGTCATTCCATTACTCCACGTCTGCTAAAGTTGCTTCCTTAGATTGAAAAGGATGAAGTGAGGGGGGTGTATTAAAAGAAAAATACTCGATCACTTTCTTATCCGCATAAATCTTCTTGTTGTTGCACGTGAGGTCTTTTTAAATGATGCGTCCCTTTCCTCCAAATGATCAGAGAATGATCTCCTCCCTCTCTGTGATTCCAGCTGTGGTTGACAGGGCAGGACCGCAACAAACACAACTGTTCCCATGACAGAAATCAGTAAACATGTGGCGTCGGTCAGATTAAGCAAGCCCACGTGGGTAGTCTATAATCGCCGGTGTAGAGGGAAGAGCCTGTGGGAAATTAAATGCACATAAGGTCGGAAATAAGTACTTTCTCTGTAACTGTTTATTTACCAAATTAAGATGATGCCTTAAGCTGAAGTTTCTTTTGATAAGATATTTTTGTTACTTTATTAAGTTATTTTCTTAAGTTTAATCCACAATTGCCCCACAACTATTGGGTGGCCTTTGTCAGCTGTAAATTCCCAGAAAGTATGGAGTCATAATTAACCAACTTATGTGCATAGGATGGAACTGATTAATGAAGCTTGAGCTTTGTGGTGTCAGGGCTACATTAGTAAAAGCATCATAAAACTCTTGTAAAGTCTTCAACCTTGTCCAGGTTGTGTACATTGCCTAAAGTTTCATTGTTGTTAACATCTTCAGACTTTAGTTTCTCACTTACACTTGTTCGAAGTATTTAAGTATTTGAGGTTAGTGTGCTGAGAGTCAATTTAAAAAGTGGAACTTTTTTTTCCTCCTGCTGCTGCATGCCTGCAGGCTACATTTAATTTCTCCTCACTTTAATTCTCTCTCTCTCTTTCTCTCTCTCTCTCTCTCGCTCTCTCTCTCTCTCTCTCTCTCTCCTTCTGTCTCTTTTTATTTTTAAACGACTAATATATGTGTATCATCACTTCTGCCATGACCTAAAATGTCCTACGCTCATTTTAATGAGGTTACTTTTTTAACACCAATGTGAGCTTAGGACCTTAACTGAAAATAGCATTGTGGCTTGTTGTTTTGCTCCCTGGAGTAGGGAGCTGATATCAGGAGCAGTGTTGCTTTGGGGTGATGCAGTTTTGCAACATCCAACCACTTTGGTCCCTCAGAGAGACATCAGACTAAGTGCTGACATGAGACTTGATAAGGAGCAACTGGTTTAAAAGCTTGCTAAGACTTTTCAACACTTCTTCTCACTCTAATAATACCCTGAATACTATTTTTCTTGAATAAACTACTGACATAATATTACAACTAAACCTTTTGCGCTGGATGACTGTTTTAAGGAAGCTCAAGCAACAGGGTGACTGCATTAAATATGTAGGCAGTATTGGTGAGTAAACAGTTTCCACCTTAACTGCAGGGGTAATTGAAATAAATATATACCTTATTGAGACATTAAGAGATCTCCAAAGGCCACTGTGTTATCTCATGAGTTAAAAGTTGTTTCCACTGTTCACGCTGTGGTATCACCTCCTGAGCCAGGGTACTTTGCAAAAACTGCAATTTCTTTTCTTTTTTTTTTTCTTCCACCAAGTTCTGATTTGAATAGTTTGTCTGTGTTTTTGGCTTGAAGTCACTATTAAAGCTGACAGTGGCAGTGGCCACTGACAACCAAGTCTGGGAACCACTCCAGATCTCAGTTGCTGTTCCAAACATGCAACCTGCTGCTGGTGCTACAGAGATGACACAGGAGTGGTTGGATTCACTTCGTGTGGCTCCAACTGGTACCAGGTGGCCTGGATTTTTTATTTTTTTCTTGGAAGATTTTTGATGTGGAGCAACATGACTCGAGAGCCTAAATCCGGTAAATATTTATGAAATTAAACAGAAAGCTGGGCCTCATAGAGCAGCTAAAACAGATTAACAGCAGGATAAATTACCTCCGTGTCTACTGGTGGGAGCCAAATCCCAGTCAGAGGCTCAGGAAATGCATGGTAAAACCTATCATATTTAATTTGAAGTGATTTACTTGCAGCAGCTTTGCCAAATCATGTGTTTTGTAGAGTTTCTCACCGTGTTTTAGAATGACAGTAAGTTGCTGGAAATTAATTTGAAGTTGATGACCATCTCCTTGTAAATTTACAAGGAAATACTTGAAGAATATGAATAGTATCTCTCCAATATTTATAGATCATTAAATAATTTTACTGTAATATGACTGCATCTACAACTGCCATCAACAACAATAACAATATTAACAATAGTGATAATATGTCCACCCAGTAGCCAACGGCTTTATTCCATCACAGAGAGCTTGAGCTTATCCCATCTGATATTGGACAGGTTGTCAGCCTAGGATGAGCAAAGAGACAACTAACAACATATTTAGAATTAATATTTATTTCTGTGTATTTGGACTTTAGAAGGAAACTGAAGAAAACCAGTGTATGCACAGGATTGACCACAAAAACCAACAATAAACAGACCAGCAGGCCGCAGATTCATGGCTTCAGACTCTAACATGTTCTGTTAAATATGTATATTGGAAAAAAAAAAAAAACGGGGGGTCTTTTCAGATCTCTAGTCTCATGATGCTGGCTGATTACAGTACATTTTGTAGTGTGTACCTGAAAATAACAGCACTGAATATTTCCATCCTGCCTATTCAAGGTGGGACTGATGCGATTTTGCTGTGCATCAGTTTCCTGAGTGTGAGGCGGAAAGGGATGTCAGAGTTGATGCAGATAATCCTCTGAACCTGCAACGGAGATTGTGACATAAATAGTCACATGTCTTGAAGAGCAAGCGTGCACTACAGAACGCAGCGGTCTCAGCAACAATGCTGCCGAATCAATCAGATGATTCGGCAACATGTGTGTAGATGTTGCTTTCAGTGTGGAAATTATCAAAGAAGTCACGACGTCTTTTTCGCTCCTTGACTGTTGGGTAAATAAAGCTACTCTTTTTAAGTTCTGCTTCTGTTTTTGCTATCTCCCACAGTGCATTGCAGTATCCAATGTGATGCAATAATAACTCAGAAAACTGATGCAATTACATTGTACTGTTATTTAAAGAACTGTCACTGCTAACACTTATGCCAACAAGTAAATGCTAGTGAACAGTAATGAATATTGTAAACATCAAATCTGCTAACAATCAGCATTTCCATACTTTCATTCATATCACATTCACTTATATCTGTTGAAAACTGAGAAAATAACATTGGTTTGATATGTAATACTGATCCAGATGGTGGCTGACTTGCCCAAGTTGCACAAAAACAAGTTTTAGATTTATATCATTGAGTGTCTACAATCAGCTTTAATTTTTTGTTCTGCTGTTTGTCAAAAAGAACTTTGTAGAAAAGAGAAATTATTAAAGCAAATACATGCCACTGAGACTGTAAAGATTACATAAAATGTGTCCTGAAGGACCTGTCATCCAGAGTGTGACATCCAGGTGAACTATGGCCTGCTGATGACTTGTCAGCCCTCTCAGGTCATCTGATGATTAGTAGATCTGTTAACCTTTACTGAGGGTAATCCAGCTCAGTGATGGATTGGAATCTACAGCAATGTCCCATCTTAATAATTCCTGAATACTTCCTATTACTGCCCATCAGTGAGATGGTGATGAATTTAATTTTCATCAGTCTGTCAAATAAGGATCAGCTCAGAATCACACTGTTGATGGCACAGCATCCAAATGACAGGGATCACATGAAAAGACTAATAGCAGAAATTAAAAAATTCTTTTGCATTTTGTAATGTCATGAGAGTGCTGGAGTCTACTCTATGAACATAAAACTGCCATTATACCTGCGTAGTAAAGTTTAACACTTAAGAAACCCAGAGAGAGGCCGATCTTTCAAAACACTTGAGCTTAAGACTGTGGATGTCCTCTACTCCAAGCAGTCAGTCTAAGATGAATCACTAAGGCAAGACCTGCGCCTTTCTTCTCATGATCATGAATTAATGCTTCCTTTTTTTTTTTTTCGATATATGGCTGAACATCAGTTTCCAACCCCAGCAGGATGGTTCTGAAGAATAATACCAGGCCTCCTACCAGCAGCCTTCCCTCAGGGCAGTGTGTTGAACAGTTAGGACGCCTCCATCCTGCAGTACCACCTGTGGGGAGACGCGTTCATGTTGGAGAGGATGGATGGCTGAAAGTCTCATCAAGCTTTGTGAAGAATTTTTCACACATAAGCTGAAAGAAAGTTGTACAAAGCATACAATACACAGCTGCAAATATTATGACACGCATGACGCTTTGCTATATTGCAAATGTCAGCACATGGGGTTTGCGTAAGAGTATACAGCATATCTCACAGCTGACATTTTTACTGCTGGGAAAGCAGGCGGCTCCCTCAGGATACCAAACCCTCTGGGTTGAAACACCTCCAAGGTCACTATGGAACAAGTAGTTTATGATCATTTGACTAACTGCATTATGCATCTCTTATATGAACATATTTTGTCCCTCTTTACAAAATTTGAAATGATTTCCTGTGATCTTCATGACACGTCTTTAATAAGACAACAACAAAAAAAAGACCCCTTTCCAACCAAATCTTAACACAGGTACAGCAAATGTGGCGCGAAGCAAACTTAGAAAGAGACAAAGTTGAGGAGGCAGGATAAGTTTACTCTGATCTGGATCTGTGACCTCACAGTACAGAGTAAATCTCAATGGCTTAGTTTTCATTACATATTTTGTTAATAGGGATCAGGGGTGAAGGAGGAGCAACTCTGTTTTTACTTTGTTTTTACACGTAAGGAACTTTATCAAAAGTGCAATATAAATAGCTGAAATTCAAACCTGTCTTAGAATTGGTCACATATGAATTACTTCTTTGGTGATCGACTATATGATCATGCATGTTCATTTAGTACAATGATAAAGGGATATTTTTCATGATAAATTTGCCATATTTCATATGTAATGTTCTGAAACAGCATTTACTGTTCTATATTTACAATGGCCATGTAACTGGGAAATGGTTTTTCATTATGATAAATGTATTTAATTTACAAGACACTCACACACAAGTTAAAAAAAAAGAATAAAAAAAAAGGCTGTAAAAGAGTGCACTTGTTGTTTTTTCTTCCCCAAACTGTGTATCATATGTAAACTGTGCGTGATTCCACATAAGGGTGAACATCAACTAAAGTTTTCAAGCCAAGAAGACTTCAAAACAAAATCTCTGACTTATCACATGGCAAGAATGTCTCTATATCAAAGCCAAATTAGAATATTTTACCTGGAAGTTCCCTGCTGTGATTTTGAGTCAAACAGATGAGGGGTGTTTAACTGGCACTTTGAGGTTTTGTGAAACATTCAGAAAGGCCAGCAGGAGATGAATTTCTCCTTGTGCCCCCCTCTGGTGGTGTGGAAGGCAGGAAAGAAAGTGAATGATAGAGAGGTTACAACTGGCAAGAATTTTAAGCATCCACTGGCCCTCAGGGAAGTCTGAGACATATAGCTCAATGTAGAGTTGTTGGATGGCGAGGGGAAAAGAAGGGTGAGCACCAGCTGAACAAAAAGAAAGAGGAGGTGGTGGATGTGGAGGAGAGAAGGAGAGTGATGGAGGGTGTGAGAGATGCAGAGGAGGGAAGGACAGAAAAAAAATAATATATGTAGAATGTAACAAAACAAAGATGCTGCGTGATTTACCAGTTTAATTTCCCACCTCCCAAGAACAAAATGAGTATTTTGGCAAGGCCTTGCTGAGCAAGTCTTTTGAGTTTGAATCAACATTCAGTCTCAGAAAATAGTTTATCTATACATATATATTTGTTTTCCTAGCCAAAGAAGGATGTGAAAAAAGGTCGAGTGGGAGGGGCGCAAGAGTGGGAGTCATTTCTTACAGTGCTCTTGTCTAATGCTGAAACTGTCACTACTACAACTGAACTACTACTATTAATAACAACAACAACAATTAGAAGAAGAAGAAGAATTTAATGGACGCTGCTTATGTGATTTACTTCACTGTTGAACTACGCAACACTACTGTAGTGAACTACAGGTCACTGCTGCCCTCTTGAGGATGATGGTGAAATAGCAAGACAACGATGACAGGTCTGTCAGCTTTACGCACTTGTGACATCTGAAATATCTGAAAATGGGAGGTTTAAAGTTGTTGTTGTTTTGCTTTATTTTTTGCATTGCTCCATAGATTATTATTATTATTATTATTATTATTATTATTATTATTATTATTATTATTATTATTGTTGTTGTTGTTGTTGTTGT
>JBAMYA010000004.1:11126539-11148087 GCA_037176975.1 Arrhamphus sclerolepis | reverse complement strand
TTTCCATGCATACCCATACATAATTAACCATCATGAATACCACCCAATGACTTTTCTTTTTTTCTTTTCTTTTTTTTTTTTTTTTAAAACTGCAATTCACAAAGCAAGCACATATGGTGGACTGATACATCTGATTTGAAAGGACACCATGGAGAATGCTTGCAGTCTTTTATAAGGAGAGGAAATCTCAGTGCACAAAAAAAGGCTGTTTTAAAATCAAGTAGAAACATTTAGAAATTATCTACAAATGGATCAAAGTACAAAATAGCTACAGTGTTTGGAGCCACTACATCCATTCACAGGAGAATAATTTGGTTTTATATTATTCCAAGACTGTGTTGAATTTACAAGAATCTGTACATGAACAGCTTTGGAACAGAAATAAAAATGTAAACCTGTTGCCAGCTGAACTTTTCTAACATTTGGTCTTGTCCGCCTTCAGTTATCAACGCAGGCTCACCAACAACACTGATTTAAGAATCAGGAGGGGGATTCTGCTTGAAGCAACAAAGATAAAGTCATCTTTTAAATGCCACTTTACAGAAGAAACAACGGAAGATAACGACTGGAGAGAATGAATGTTTAAAAGACTTGAAGAGTTCAACTGGAATAAAGCTATCAGACACCTTCAGGCATCGTTCAACTTCTGTAGGAGTTCTCTGTATCTCCAGAGCGTTAAAATGTTGCAGCTGAAGCAGAATCTTTCTTTAATGAGCTGTTTAAAAGAATGTTAATAAATAGTATCAGTCCCCTTGAAAGCAAAAAAACAAAACAAAACTGAGTTAGGACAGTGACTTTGTGGTATGCCAAAGGGCAAAAAAGTTTTTTTTTTTTATTCTTATTATTCTTTGCTTCTTTTTACTTCTCATTCCAGGGCTGTTGGTGTGAACTGGATTGGTATTAGCATTAGCCAGGTCTTTGCCAGGTTCCTCTGCAATTACCATGTAAGCTGTTAAACACACATTGACTTTTTTATAGTGTATTCTTTATGTACTGTAAGTGCAAGTAGAACATAAATGTAAGCAGTACAAAACTCAAGTTATACAAGTTGATATTTCTCTACAAACATCATATAACAAAACCAGACAACGATGCAGCCTTTGACATTTTGATTTGTAGTTTTTATGTGGCTTCAGCGTGTCCCACTAACTGTATATCTGCATGACACAAGCAAACTAAACAGTGCACTGGCAATAAATGTAGCAGCACATCACTATAGATCACAAGACCGTTAACTACATGACCTCTCCATCAGAAATTAAAAAGAGGTGAACGAGAAATATGAAAGTGCAAAACATAAATGCATCACATCCTGCCTTACATACTGTACGCACAGGCACACAAACTATGTCATTAACCAGTCAGACAGCACACATCTTTGTGCAATAGAGAGATAGACACATCATTTAGTCTTGAACTAGGCGTTTCATGACAGTTTGACAGGAAAGATAACAGACATTACTGCTCTAATTCAGTCCTTAAAGATGACAAAGCACTGGGGGCCGCCATAAAACAGAAACCAGGTGTAAGTCAGGCTTGTAATCAACCCAGGAATGTCATCCTCATGATGTTGTTGTAAAGGCCACTGAGACAGCAAAGCTCGCCTGGTGTTTAATGCCCTGGTGCCAATCTGATATTCTTGTCAAAATTCCTTTCATCAGAGAAAATGCTACCACCTCTCTATAATATTGCACTGAATAAAATGTTTTAGTTAGCAGCCAGCATTGCTTAACAGAATGCATCCTAACAGTGTAGTCTAGTTGAGATACAAGAGTGTGGTGTCACCACAAAAAACAAAACAAAATTACTTTTTTGTTGTTTTTTTTTTTTGCTGAGAAAAGCCTTTTGGAAACGTGTAACCAGATGCTTTGTTTTCACAGCTACCCTGCGTCAAATATTTGTAAAGTTTATTTTGCCTTGTAATAAAGAAGAAAAATACATGTCATGAAAATCCTAGTTTTTTTTTTTTTTTTTTTTTTTTTAATTATCACTTGATTTAAATACATCACAGTAATATTTGTGTCTGCAAGTAACTTTGCTCTTGATTTTGGCACTGCACTGTTCAAAATGTATGTGATTTGTAACCACCACTGAACATATATGTTTATCCTGTGAGGCTCGGCCAGTCCAGGAGGCAAATCTCATCTCCTCTCCGTCAGATCAGAGCCGACTGCATGGATGCTATATACAGAGCCAAGAACATATTGTACATTTATGCTTCTTTGATTTCATTTCACGGGGGATAGTCTCTTTAGTAGTTTCTTTCCCTTTGAAAGGAGTCCTTTCTTCTTCTTGTTTGCCAAATCTTGGGGGTCCCTGGGGTCCAGCGGGATGTTGGCACCCCTTGTAGGACTGAGGGGTCTCATGGTTCCTGGGAGGAGGGGACGGACAATTGGGGATGGTGCCCGAACAGGTGTGGGGATGTTGTTGGCCGTGTCAGTGGTGTCTGAGGTAACCTGAGGAGATAAGTGATGGGAGGTGTTGGGGCACGAGGCCATCTATGACAACTTAAGAAACACTTTCACTCTTCAAAGCTAAGCTGCTCCATCTCTGTTCTTATAAGTTAAAATGAAAAACACAGTTTATGCCAAGGGTCTAGCTGAAAATCATGCAAAGACTAAAACAAAAACTTTTGAAACTAAGATACTTGAGTGTACTTTGTTTTCGAAAACTATGTATGTTTACCACGGTTACAACCCTTTTGTGCTGGTAATTTAATAAACAAGTTTCTGTATTTTTGAAAGTGAAAACGTTTCCCTTTTCATGCTTCATTCAGGATTTTAGCTGCTCAGAATTGTTTAATTTTTCCATTCCTGATGTTTTTCCAAATGTTTTCAGTGGGTGACGTCTTTGAAATTGAGTCAAACCAGTCCATCACCTGGATTCGTTTGACATGTAGACTGTGGTGTAGCATCATCTTGTTTAAATAAGTAACATCATTTCCTCCAAAATGGATGTTTTGAATGCAGGCAGTTTAGGGACGTCACAGATGTGCTGAGTTCTCATCCTTTGTGGTACTTTTTGAAAGTGAAAGTCTTCTTCCTCTGCTTTGAAAGTCACCGCGGGTTTGTAATTTAATATTCTTTTTTGACAATTATATCTGATGCATCAAGTTCCTCAACTTCCACCTGACAAGCCAAAAGTTATGACCATTCAATATCGATTTCTGGCTTTTTCACTTCCGCACTTTAATGAAATTATGTAGATTGAAGAATACTTGCATTCTTTGCACTTACAAAAATCAAGTCAAATGAATTATGCTTTTACACCGCAGTAATCGCGTCTCCTGAAAGAGGTCTCTGCAGTGCTTTTTTTTAAATGCCTAAATTAATAACCTGTTTATATAACCTATTTATTTAATCCAGCAATCATCAGATAAATATAGGGTACATTTTTGGACAGAATCCTAACCTATGTTAAACATAGTTCAATAAAATCATAATCAAAAATCTTCATTTATCTCTATTTACTTGAGTAGGTCACTGTGCACATTGATGTATTAGTTTTGATTGACAACAAACATTCATAAGGTTCAGATTCAGACTTTGCTAAATCCAGATTGGATACAGATGTATTGTGACGGCACCGTTTCTAAGCTGAGTTGTTTTAAGTCCAGAGAGAAATGATGATCAAATCACTAGAAGACAATCCGTTTCTGTTGAATCCCAGCTTCATCATGAAAGTCAAAGTTTTTATCATTTTTAACATTTTAGAGTTGCATCACATTCTGTGAGTTACGTGAAGCTTTTTCAGCTTGTTAACATAATTATCATGAGTTCAAAGACTATATTTTGAAATGTTTGAAAACTATTTTAACTACAGTAACCACCTGATCACATCAGCTTTAGATGTTACTTTAAGAACTCTACATATTGTTCACATTAACATGTAATCTTTCCATCAGTGTAAGTTGAACACGACCACATCCTTCACCCATCTCACCATTAGTTTGCATTAAATTGACAAAACAAATAATGTTTTGACATACAAATACACACATCTGCACATAGAGAAGAAACAGGAGGAAGCCACTGAAATGTTGAAGACAACATCTGCACACCACAGAGGCAAAGAAGTCCACCATCAGTAGGTCATGAGGGAACATACGGTACGGTTATTTACGACACCCAGGGACACAACTGTAGATTCCAGGCTTTTTCTCTAACGCAGCACATTGTATTTCAAATGACATTTCCATATATCGAAATATAATTTTTCAGTAAATGTAAGTAAGGATTTTGCAGACTGATGGTGACAATGAAACATTTCAGTAAAGATAGAGCCAAGATAAAGATATGGCAAGATAAAGATTTCATGTGAATCATGAAACGAAGCGAAACTGTAATGCCAAGGGGCACAACAGAGCCTTTTCTGTTACCAAAAGCTGCGCGCATTAGAGCTGATAGTCTGGTATCTCAAGTTGCCAACTTACTGTACAAGGCAGACAAAGCCATTTATGGTGTGAAATGAACACTCTTCTTCTGTTTGTTTAGTTTTGCCAAGCGGGTGAGGAAAAATGAAAAAGAAATCAGATGTGGCAGCATTGTCACAGTTGAAAAAACCCACACCACTATGACAACTGAAAACAACAACAACAAAAACAGCACACATGAACACAGAGTGCAAACAAGAATGTTTTTAATATCCAATTTGTTTTCTTTCATTGTTCCATTGCAACAGTACAGAGTGGATGTTTCATTGCTGCGGTTAGATTTGTCTCTCGAGTTTCAGAGCAAACATGGCGCATCCACTGTTGACAGGGCTGAAAATAGATCTGATGTGTGGGTAACATACACAAAGAAACAAAGCCTCCTTAAGGAAATACAGAAGTCGAGCCAAGAAAGTTATAAAAATTATCAACTTTGAAAAAGGCATGCTTTTCTTTCTTTCACACTTAAAACTCGTCATCTCAAATTACTTCTTTCAGTGTCACTGGGTAGCAATTGTCATGTGTTAATAAAGCACTTATTGACTTATACACAACAACCACAATTTGATTTTGTGTCTCAGTGCAAAGAGATACGAAATTATTTTGTGTAAGGAATGAGTTGCCTTTTTACAAGTCCTCCTTATCTGTGCTACATGCATGAACCACCTGCAGAGCTTCCACAATGTATCCTCTCTTTGTCCATGTCAGGCTTTGCTTCTTCCTTTCTCTGAGACTAAGAAAGGTGTTAGCACTGGATATTGAACCCTTTCCAGAGGGTGAGGGGGAGGGGGGTTGTTAGTCTGTATAGGTCACCACTGTCACCACATGGACAAACACACACAATGAACAGCACACAGACTGCACGTGGAGGAAGCAAGAGACGGAAATCAAGAAAGAGGACTGAGGATGGATGAACACAGGGCCTAGCGCTGAGAGCGGCGATGATGATGTACCCGTTTTCCCTCTGATACGGTGGTGGCAGAGTTGGCAGGGGGGCGGTTGGTAGGCCCTTCCTGGGGGTAGTGGGACGGTGTATCGGTAAGATACACCTCAACGTCATCAGGCACTTCTTCTAGAAAGTTAGAGGGAACCAGACCGCGATGACCGTTGATCTCACCCTGTGGACAGAAATGAGGAGAGAATGAGCAGACAAGAGAGGAGTAAAACTAGAAGGTTCAGCTGCTGCAAAACAGGCCCAAAACATCATAGTGCCCCTACCATGTTTCACTGATTTTGTTCCTTTCTCCAAATAAAACACTGTTCATTAGGGGAAAAAAAAACATTAATGGCTGCTGCTGCCTGCAAAATGTATCCTCTAGCGCAGTGGTCTTCCACCCTGGTCCTCAAGGCCCACTGTCCTGCATGTTTTAGATGTTTCCCTGCTCAAACACACCTGGCTGTAATTAGTGTCATTGGCAGACTAGTGTAGACCTTGAAGACCAGCTGATGGCCATCCAATCAAGTGTGACTAAGCAGGGAAACATCTAAAACATGCAGGACGGTGGGCCTTGAGGACCAGGGTTGAAGAACACTGCTCTAGCAAATGTGATCTCACAATCTGCAACAATTCAGCTCCCTGATTCAATAACTGAGGCCTAAAGCAGCAATTCAGTTCCTGTAAAAATACCAACAATACTGGGCTAAATGGATATGAAAATTTTACAAGCCTCAAATTTGTGAAAATGTTGTACTACATGGTGCCAAAAGTCATACTAAATTCCCTTTTCTTTAAATAAAAACACTTACTTTACCTCTCTTTATGTACTTTTAGCATGTTGTCAAGAACCATGACTGTAGTCTGTCTAAAACACTTAAACCCCCTCACATGTCATTTTCATTAATTCATTCATCTCTGCCTTTGAAATGTATTAATTATACTGTTTGATGTGAAATCTAGACCTTGGAGATATCTTCTAAAGGTACTTTCAGACCAAATACAGCACAATGGAAACAGTGCAACATGTTCATTCAGAAGGTTTAAATGATTCAATGATTCAGATGAATTTCTTGCCTATTATTATATAGTATATATAAAATTAAAAAAGAGGCCCAACACAGACTTTAGAGAATGATGAGAAGACAGGTTTATCTGGATAAGCAGCACTCACAAAATAAAAGCCATCTTCATCTATGTCTCCAAACACAGCTATGATGTCACCAGCACAAAACGTCAGCTCCGCCTATCAGGAGACAGAAATAAAAAGAGGGATATACAAGGAATGCTTTCAAAAATGTTATAAAATTTTTCATAACATAGACAAGACAATAAGGTGCACTACAAAATATAAATTATTTAATAATTTAGCTGCTGCTTAATTTTATACACAGAGGTTGGTTATCTTTTCTCGCTAATTAATCATCCCCACAATTAATCTAGGTTGCTGAGGAAGGTTACAACAGTTGATGGTGGGTCATCTTGTGTCCTTCAAAGTTAACGATACCTCAACATCAACATTAGGCGAACTCTCTCTGGGGTCATAGTCGTACAGCGCAACCATCCTCCTTGAGGCCTGGTCCCGACGGAGGCCTCTTCTGTTCTGCTCTGGAGGGCAAAATATGGGACATTGTAACAGGAACAAATTCATTGTGAGTCTTAAGACATGACCTCCAGATCAGCACAATGAAGCATAATTTGAGACTCAGCAAGGAGCTTTATAGTTAAACTCAGAGATTTTTAGTGTCTGACTGTGAGTCACCATGGCAACTTGCTAAAAGCCTAATATAATTTGGACATCATGTAAAAAAATACCACGTCCAAAAGAATCAATTCTCTTAAAAGATGAGAAAATAGAAACATAGTGAGAGATACAGCTCTCAGAATTAAGACAATCTAAGTAACTTCCTCTGAAAAGCTTTATCATGAGATATTTTTACAAATGGGAATATGTATATACCTCAAAACACACCTGAAAACTCCTTCATTCTATGCTTGCTGCTGCTGTCTGGAACCCAGAGTAAGTATTTCTCCTTATTAAACCCACTTAACAGGGCTTTATAAGCTCCCAAATTCAACAAATATAAGTAAATTATGTCTGTATGATTGTTAGTTATTTTTAAGAGTATTTAAAACCAGAGTTGCCTTTCAACTTTCTCTCATGCATCAATTAAAAGTTACAGCTGGAGCACATTTATTAAACAAATTAATTAACAATTAAGTTTATTCTATATATTATAAATATGCAGCTCCAGCTCCATGGCAGTAACTGATTAATAACCAGCCTTCTGATAACAGTTAGTGAGATCTCCTTTGTTGGGGCTTTACCAGCCCTAACAATGGAGACTGAAAGAAACCTCAGCTAAGTTGAATCTGCTTCATGATGTAGAACTTTGCAAAAGGTTAAATTATTTTTTATGTTGTAAACTGAAAGATGATATACTTTCTTTTTCACATTACATTAGTTTGTTTCTGAAGCATGGTGGCACTGTTTCTAAAGCGCCTAGAGATGACTTGTTGTAAAGGCGCTATATAAATGAATTGAATTCAATTGAAAACACATCAATGCTTCTTAAAACACAAAAACCAAAACAAAATCAAAGCATAGAAAAAAGCAACAACAATATTAAGATATTGCGGATCATTTGTGTTTTTATGAAATGTGACAGGTATTTGCTGTCTTTTGCATCTCAAGGCCCCCAAATCCAGCTCCATGAAATATTGTTAGTTTGGTTTTATTCAAACATACAGCTTAAGTATGAGTTGGAGCATGCTTGTGTGATACCTATTCTGTCAACAGGCGTGCTGAGTGGCAGAAAGCCCTGTTTGATGAGCTCATCCATGGTCTCCTCATCATCTGCTCGTATCTCTGAAACCATGTTACAGGGGATCAGCCCCATCCTGCCTCTCACCTCTCCTCTGTAAAACCCATCTGTGTCTTTGTCACCATATACCTGCCAGATACAAGAGTGAAAGAGCAGTGTTTACACCTCCTGCTACTTGTTCTTCTGATATTGTCAATTTTAGGTCTCCTGACATTTCTAAATATGCATGCATTTATATATTTATATATGCATGCATAAAAACTTTATGGAAAATATTTTTTTTCTTTTTCATATTTTTATAAAGTGCCATATTTTTATTATTATCCTTATTATATTTCTTTTTTTTTTATACATCACTAATGCACTTTATATCATTCTTTATTTTACTATTTTTTACCAATATTTATATCCAGCTTTTTAACAACTGTGCATTTTATTTTCATTACATCCATTACATTCCTATCATTTTATCTTATCTTTCTTATCTATACAGTAATACCATTTCTGACCAAATGGTGGCAGCATATTAGAAGTTACAGTCAAATCGCAACCGTAGCCCATCAATTTAATTCATCCTTTTATTCATCCTTGAATTTATTTTATTTATTTATTTTGAATTTATTTTATTTATGTATTTAAAATCAATTCAAGTTTCTGTATGATAATACAGAATCAAATCATTTATGCTGAACTCTTTGGCTGGTATTACAATATGTGTCGGACCATTCCTGCTTATGACCATAGTATTGTCAGAGTTTTATGCCCCCATGGTCAGAGGTGGTACTGCTAAATAGAGGGGCTTTCAGCACCACTCTTTTATTGCAATGTCATTGGACTCATTTTTATTTTTACTATGCATATTTTGCTGTTGAGTTTCTTTATAGTGGCATATAGATTGCATTCTCCTAAATAACTTATAATATTGATGACCAGAATGAAGTGCATCATATACAAATGCAGTGAATGGTAATATAAACCTCCCACCCTAATGATCTGCCCCTCTTTGAACGGAAGCTCCTCATCAGCTGCATCAGGGTTGGGGGACATGGACAGAGGATCGTAGTCAAAGAGGGCCACAAAAATCCGAAAGGGCTCCTCGGGTTCTGACTCGTCATAGTATGTAGGAGAGCGGCGATCCCTATCCCTGTAGCCATCTTAAACAAAGAAAAGACAAATCCCATCATAAAATCCCATCATGTTGCATTACTGCCAATAAGTTACTAAATGTGACCAAAACACCGAAAAAAAAGGCACATTGTTGGACATGTGGTGTCATTGTAGTAGTGTGAGGAGCGTGTGTGGTGTTCAGTGGAGCAGATGTATGAAACAGATTTAGGAGCACTGATTAACAAAACTTGGGATTTGTGTCGCATACAGTGTGTGCAAGATCTGTCATGAATACATGTGTGATATATCTTAGCCATGCCTCAGTCAAACGAAATCAATGTGAAAATTCTGTCTTAAAAATGCTTACTGATTTGTTCATGCATTCCATGACCGATTTAATTCTTTTTTTCTAGCCATATTTGTGCCTGTCAGCATGCGGAAGAAATCTGTGACCAGTGAAGAATTTAATACAATTTCCTTAGCACACACACATGCGTTCATCAATACACACGCACGTACACAGTGCATGTATTTTTTAATTGTTTTTCTCTTTTTTAAGTTTATATGTGCTGAAAAACAAATGAGGAGCAATACATGACACAATAAATGAAAAAAAGACAAAATGAGATGTATGGACATGTCAAGACAACACTGATGTTCATGCTAGAAAAGGGTTAAAAAAAAATTTCACCTAAAGCAAGTACTGATACAACAATCTAAAATTCCCTGCTTGCTACCGAACCAAAAGGTCTTAAGCAGAGTGTTTTTAAAGCCTGTTAAAATTTATAGGCTACTATTTAGGTAAGAATCTGTCAGTCTGTAGAGAAAAGTGTTTTTTCAAGGAGTGAAATGTGAAGGACATTTGAATTTCTAACTGATATCTCAAATGTCTGAAGAAACAAGAAAAAGCAATAATGGGGTCTTTTTTCAGTGTCACCCACTTTTAACTTTTCAAAATCTCATGCATGATTGGTCCCATAAATGTTTAACAGATGATGTTGTATCACAAAGGGAAGGGTTTTAGCAGGCTTTTGAAGTTCAGTGCAGTGTGCGCATGGCATTCCCGGATCATTCAATTAATCATTTCCAAGTGTGGAAACTTCCATTAAGGACTCCCAGGTCTTGCCATTGTGTCCACCATTCCAGTGCAGTGCAGTCATGCTGTTCAACTGTAAGCATAATAGTAACTATTATTCTTTAAGACAAACAAACAGGCAGTTGCAAGTGTGAACAGCTATATCTTGCCATTTGCCAGGTGCTTGTGGCCTTTTTGCTGCCATGCTGTGGTAATAAACACAGCACTACAGGCACATACCACGGGGAGACCTGGTGCCGCCCATGTGCCTGCGGGATGACCACTTCCTGTGCCGAGCTACTCTGCCATAGTTAACATCCTCGGTGAAGGGGGAGTGGTTTCCCTCACTATTATTCTCAGAGGTTACCTCTATGGGAAACACCAGTTAGAAGGTGATGGGGTTACAAAGCAAAGCTCCACTTTCCTATCCAAAAATGTTGACTGAGAATTTGTGTCTAGTTTTTTTTTTGTTTGTTTTTTTATCAATTAAGAGTAGATTAATGCAACACTGTGCTGTGCAACAGTACACAGCATTTTAATAAAGCTGAGTCAGAATTATCTCTGCAAGATCAAAGTCTGAATATTAAAAAGAAATGAACATGGTTCGTAAGTGCTGAGGTGATCTGGAGACACAAAGAAGCTCAAGAAAATTTTACTAGAGTGCCAAGCATAAATGTAATATAGCACAGAAAACATAAACATAATAAAACAATCCTCACTTCCATTCTTTCTAGCCACCTGGCAATACTGACCAATGGAGGGGACCATTAGAGGTCTCCTCTGAGGATGAGAACCACTGTGAATTCGTCTCCCGCTGCCCAGGTCATGGTGACCTCCAGCAGGACTGTTTGTCTGAAATAAACACAAGCAAAGGGAACATTCACAAATATTAAACACTCATGAGTTGTGCACAAAAATGTAGACCTATTCATAAGCAGCACATTAAAAGAAATTCATATTACTGTACTTCGACAAATTGCATGTCAACAAATCATGCAGAATTGACAGGCAGGCACTGAAACATAGACACAAAGACTCACATTCAAACACAAACGAGCAAATGGGGAAGTTCCAACACTGAAATGAAGCTATTGCTAGTCGCATAGTACTCAAATTAACATTTTTAAATAGAATAAAACATTTGGCAAAGACATTAAGCAATTATCGATCTACCTACCTACCTGCCTACCATCCTCCCTACCTACCTACCTACCTATCTAGCTATAGTTGATTTTTTTTCTCTTTTTCATAAGTAAATCAAGTCTGTCTCTGTTTCTCTGTATCTTTCCTGAAACATTTAAATTGCAGCAAGGAAGCAGAAATAGTATAGCCTTATTTATGTTACATCAAAAAAGGTTTCTGTCTCTGTGTAAGGTCAATGGCTTTCATTATCACACAAAAGTCTGCAATGGGTAGGTGAGGCAACTAAATTATTAGCAACTCCAGTGGCAGAGAGACATAGACGTGTAATCAAAAACGGTCACTACTCACTTTGTGAAGGCACCATAAAACTCAATCCCTTTCTCTGTCCCTGTCCATGGTCCTGAAACATTCAACTGAGGCTCTCTCTTTCATGTTAAAGATGATGAACTTCACTACCTCCCCCCCTGACAACCTTACCTTACAGTGCAGATGGGTTCTTGCGAGACCACAAACATGAGAATAGATCATATCAGGCTGGAAATTTCCGACTGTGGTTGCACAGCATCATATAGTGGTCACTGAAGGCAGGTTTTAGGTGACAACTGTCAAGAATGGGGAACTCTATTTCCAGTTTATTGCCAGTTCCAGTCTTAAGAAGAAGATAAGACATGTTTTCCATCTGATTGGTTGGGTAGTCTCCTGGTAAGTATTTTTTAATAGTGCCTTCTCTTTACCAAATGTTTTCTACAGATGACATCCCAGGGGTTTTGAAACAAACCATGAGTTTCATTATGTGACCTCTTATCTTGTGTACTGATTGATTTTTTTTATATATATGATAAATTTGATTTCAACTCAACACACATCAACAACACACATTAAATGCTTGTCAAGGCAGCAGTCTCATTTGAAGTATCTGTGCCTGTGTCGTTCACTAAATAATAATTAACATGAGTGGTTGACTCTTGGGTTTTAGAATAAGTGCAAGGAACTGCACCTTAGGTGTGTTGTGTGAGTTGCGTCGCCGTCCCTCTTCCAGCTGCATCTCAGAGTACAGTTCCTCCTCATCCTCTTCCATGATGTCAGACAGGTCAGAGCCCCGGCTGCTTTCGCTGTGATAATCTTCATTGTGACTATAGTGAGGCTTTTGGTAGTTACAAAGATACAAACACAAACACATAGACGTCGTTGTTTAAGTCCACAAACAAACAAACATACCAAAGCACACATTAATGGGTAAACACACACGTGAACACACAGAGACGTGGGCACAGGAGTGTATGCATGCAACCACCCAGACATACATACATGCACTCACGCACGCACACACACACGCGCGCGCACATCATGACTCAGGTAAGACGTTTTCTAAAGAAAAACACATTGGCCTTCATAAAAAGAAAAAAAAGGTCTTCCACTTATCACCCTCTTCTTACCGGCCTGCCCAGTTCAGAGCCTCGGAGAAACTCATCAACTGAGGGTCCTCTCCGGCGGCCACGGGCAAATCCCTCCTCATCTTCTTCCTCTTCATCAGAGTGATGCTGGTGAAAGGAATGACCCTGCTCTCCATACCTTTCCTGCCTCCTGTCTCCCTGAAAACACAAAAGAAAAATGAGAAAAGTAGTAGCAGTGGTACTGATAATGACTGTATTTTGCAGAATTGTGATCACTTTTATGCATTTAGTTTTAACAGCCTTATGTAAATGATTGGAACAACCTCATACTTTTTTTCTTTTCCAAACTAAATAAAAATTTGAATTTATAATTTCATTTTCATGATTTTGATTGAGCAAAACACACCAGAGCATTGTGCAACCATTTTCATCAGACCTTGCCACTTTCTGCTGCCACCCTCTGCGCTGCTTCTCGGGCAATCGCTTTGGCCATGGTATCCGGGATCAGAGTTCCTCGAGGTTGAGGAAGGATCCTCTGGGGGGAGGGGGAGCGAAGATTGGCAGGGGGGGGGGCCTCAAGAGTGTGGCCGTGCATCGGCACAGGATGCTGTGAAGGAGATCGTGTTGGGTCCCAGCCAGGTTGGCCGGGTGGAATAGCTCCTCCATGGTGGGTTGTGTGCTCTTTGGCATCTATGTCTCTGGCACTTACTGGTCTCTGAGGTATAAGGTGGGTTTGGGGATGGGGCAGCAGAGGCAGTCGGTGCTGGGGCCTGGGACCCTGGTGAGGTGGTCGAGGCTGAAGATGTAGAGGCTGAGGTTGGGGATGAGGTTGGGGATGTGGGGGTCGAAGTTGAGGTTGGGCGGGCCCGCTCTGATGAGGAAGCCTGGGATGGGTTTGTGGGTGTGGAGGATTGGTTGGAACTGGTTGCCCATGGGGTGGAGCAGGAAGCTGGGGTGTGGGATGAGGAAGGTGAGGGGACTGAAGGTGGGGTTGAGGATGGGGATGTGGAGGGGGGCCTGTGTGAGGGTGCATTGGAGGGGGCAAGGGAATTGGTGTTAGAGGCACAAGCAGGCTGTTTGGAATGATGGCGACTTGAGAGTCCTGGGATTCTCCCTGTAGTGACAGTGTCTTAACGATGACTTCCCTAGCCTCCAGGCATTGAATCCTTGTTAGTTCAATAGTAACATAGTCTGCCATTGGGAATAACACCTCAGCTATCTGTATTTAAAAAAAGAAATTAATTGTTAATTTTTTAACATGCATTGTATGCCTTGTTTGTAGCAATTTGACCATTACTTATCCTAGTCATGTGGGAAAGAAAACCACGCACACTCTTTCTGTTCTAAGGTTTTATATATTAGGACATAATGAAACATCATATACTGCAGGCCATAAAAATTAGCAAGATTAATGTCATGTAAATGTAATCTAATAACATAAATGCTGAAATGTTTTAAACCCCACTAATGTCAAGACTTCAACACAAATGCAGGAAAATGAATATCCTCTTTTCCCTGAGGGTGGGGGGTAAAACAACTCATGCTGACATTTTTCAATTTCTGTGTCAAAATTCACTGCTTTGGGTGAATTAAAACAATAAATTATGTTACAATTTATGGCTGGACTCACACTGGGTATTTGCAAGTCACAATGTCCAATTCTCTGCTTTAATTTCACTCTGAGGCTGGTTGCTACTTGCAAAGAGAATCTCTGAATCAAATTTATATTGTTGTTTAGTTTTTTTTAATTTAACCTTTCAAATAGAATGTTGATTTACAGATCTCAGAATGAATGTCATCCACTGAACAAGTACCTGTACTGAAGGTGGTATGGATGTGTGCACTGAAGACACTGAGTGTCTTGTTTGTGGAATATATTCTTGGGTTTCAACTTGATTAAACATTCCACATAATCTTTACAGTGTTTATTGCTACATTTGTATAGAAACACTCAGGGTGATACATTTTCTAAGATCAAGCTAAATAATAATAATTTCAAAAAGAAGCCTGTGCTGGCATTTCTAAGACATGCTTACTCACTCTCTGTCCTTTAGTGCAGACTGCATAGCCAATGACATTTGCCCCATTAGATGTGCCTGTGGGAGAAAGGATGGGCGGCTTCCAGCGAACCTGTAGGACCCCTTGAGCCTGCCCACAGAGCACCTGAACATCCTGGGGAGGCTGTGGTGGGCCTGGAAGGTTAGAGAACACTTATGAGAGGAAAAGAAAAGAATGGTTTATTGTGTTAATGTTTCCAGCAGATAAACAAGTGATCAAAATGGGTGCACACACAATCATGCACAAAAATTCCTACGGTGGAGTCAGGAAGTGGGTGGATTTCATACAAACTGGCCTCATTTACAGTTAACAATGTGCATTTAAAAGTTTTCAGTAATTAATAATAATAATTACATTTATACTTTTGTGAAGAAACATGCAGATACTTGATAATGTGACTGTATTGGTGGAGGACAATCACAAGTGTTAAATTACAGAAAAATTTTCAACCCTATGCCTAACTTGTAGACTGAAATATGCTTAGTGTACCAATAGTTTAGCTAAATATCTTGGATTTCTTTTTGTTTCTTATGGGTAGTGTTAAAATTCTCCCAATATGCTTTATTTGAGAAAAATAAATAAAAGTAAACAATGTGGACTATGCTCCTCCCTCTGTATGCACATGCAGGACATAATACAAACTGACTATGGGCCATTCTCTGTCTTTTACTACTGAACACCAGATAATAAATGCAAAACTATATACAAGCAAAAGTATAACCAAAAACTACAACATGGGATTTCCAATGAGCAAAGGAGGGCCCTGCTTTATATGGCGCTATTTTTCAGGCTTGGCTACAGGCTGAGCAAATGACTCAGGATAATAAGTGTAATCACACATCATGTGATGCTTAGCAGTTCACTAATTAGTGATTTGCTCTGTGTGGCAAAATTGCATATTTGTTTGGATTCAAACTACAGATTTTGTTGAAATGTGAACACACAACTAACAATAGGTAAAAAATGTTCTTAAACTCAGAGCCACAACCAATGCCATTTTGTCCACATGCCTTCAATCATTTCTCATACTCAATATGTGATAACCATTCTCAGTTTCATGACTACAACAAGCTCACAAAAATATACTAGTATCAATGGCAACAGCTGATTGACTTCATGTTTCATTCTGACCTGTTCTGCAAAATGGTGTTGGACCTGGACAAAATACAATACACAACAACAGCATGGTAAGGAAATGAAATATCCTGGTCTTTTATAGCACAGAGCAATGACCTAAATATCTCTCGATGGAGATTAGCATTGACAGTGTAATATAATAAAACAAAACAGGGTAATGGTAGTCTGATCCAAGCCAGCAACAAGTTTGTTAAATACACAAAAAAATAAGATGTTTGTATGAAATGTGCACAAATTACTGATATTGATAATATCATATAATATAAAAAAAGACATTTCTGACCTGCTGCCTGCGTGCAAAACTCCACACCAGCTTCTTTCCTCTCTCTCTGCTCCAGTGGCAGTTGCCATGGCACCTGGTGGGGCTGTGCCACCACTGTCACTTTATACACTGTCAGGGGCTTTAGGTTGTGAAAGCGAAGTCTATACCTTCCTGGCTTTACCACTGTATGCTCCACGCCATCTAAGAATACAGTGTGACGATAGTTACTGTTGCTAGGCAACCACGAGAGCTCGGCAGTATCACGCTGGATGTCATCCACCCGCAGACCACAAGGCGCCACCACTACGTTGGCTCCTACCAGCAAGGTGCAGCGCAGCTCATCTGACAAGCCTCGGTCAGTGGTGCTCTGCACTGACACACGATAAACGCACGTGTCCAAGTCCAGCTTCTCCAGCAAACACTTTGTACGGCCAGTGTAAGGTATAGTTGCACGAAGCTCCCCATCTACTAACACGTTGTAGCCATTGATGTTCCCCCAGCCCAAAGGCACTACTGGAGGCTCCCAGGCCACGATAACACTCCGTGCCAGTTGCTTGATCAAAGTAATCTTACGGGGGTAAGGCACAATGTCTTCAGCGAGGTCCTCAGGGTCTAGCGGCTCTCCTGTTCCATTACTACATGGTACCAAGGCATGACTTGAGCCCAGGAGACTATCATGGGATGGACCTCCATCTGCTGCCATTAAAGCCAGGGGCATGTGGTCCAGAGAGCCCAGGTCTTCTCCTCCCTCCCCAGCTGGTTTGTCCTTGTCCTGGACAAATTCCACAAAATTGGAAGGAACAAGTCCTCTTTGGCCATCCAGCAGTTCCCCTGCAATAAAGACAAATGTAGAGATGCAGATGTGAAATACAAATTAACTAATGGATTCATTGATTAATTAAAAATCTCAATTCTGGGCCTCCTGTATGATCATATTAATTAGCAAAAACTGAGAATAAATGAAAATAGAATTTAACAAAAGCTGCTATAGTTTTATCCTCTTCAATGTCACCTGTACCTGTTAGTAAATTGCTCACTAAATTGGAGGTGGAAGACATATGTAAGGTAAGATGTGTGGTGTGGTATAAGATTTATCAGAGGTTTTCTAATGTTACATTTTCCCCGACGTAGACTGTCCATCATCTACATTTGGAAAGATTTTATCATCAATCAATTTGTGCTTTTGTTCATTTAAAGGAAAAATTCAGAAAATTTATTGCAATGGTCAATTCATTTTATCCAAAGACAATAGGTTACTCTTCAGCAAAGCCCCCTATCATCTTGTCCTTCAATCCCTTTTTCCATGAAGGAATGGGAGACCTTAAGACCATCTGTGTGTCTGTTCATGTGTATAAGAGCATGAGTGTGTGTACTGCTTGTGTGTGCTGATTAAACTGAGCCCTGCTGGATTAGTCATCATACTAAAAGAGACTAAAGTCCCATCTTGTCAACAGCTTGGTCTGGGGCCCAAGTCTCCCTCCTGTCTGGTAAATACAGAGCTCCTCCACGATGCCGTGCAATCTGACCGCCCACAGCTAATGAATCACTGCAGCTAAGTACCACTGTATCTACGTTAGGCTGTGCCGGCTGTACTATTGCTAGCTGAGGGGATTAGGGTTGCCTCGGATGGAGAACACTTCGTAATTCTTAAGAGACTAGAAAGAGAGTCACTCCAATCAGCAGTTATGAAAAAGTAAAAGACGTTTTCAAGTTGACACCCAGAGCTGACACATATGAGCTTATAGGAAGAACATAGCATGCAGAGAAATAATGAACATGATAAGTCCTTCAAACTGCCATGTAACAGAAAGAGCTGGTTTTGGAGCAGTGGTTAAATGTATTATAATGTAGGTTAAACTAAGTTACATTAAGATTTGATTGTGCTGTACTGTCATGTCTTAGCCCATACTATAAAATAGCTAATACAGAATGGTATAAAGTGTTTTGTAAATATCTGTCAAAATAACATAATTGAGAAAAAAAAATAAAAATGTTATTTTGCCACATATTCCTGTGCTCAGAGTGAGACATGCACTTCAGGCATCAAAATCTATTAATATAATTACATAAATATCCATATCAAACTAGTGTTTGTGGCCAGAATTATTTAAGGGATTATCTGAATGAGTCTAACAACATTTGTTCTGTTGGCCAGAATCTACTTTATTTAGTTTGAAGTTGTACTTTGTCCCCAGTTTAAGTTTAAAGTGGAAATTTCATCAAAATTTACGTAAAAAGTCACTGGATAATGATAAATAATGATAAAATAATCACAGGTTTTTTTTCCCACAAATACACCAAAATTTCAGAACACATCCAAGCTAAAAAAAAAATTAAGCAATCTAACATTCTTATATTTTATTGGATTTTGTTTAAATATGCTTATAAAATATCACTTTTTCCATTCACAATTGCAATAACTTTTTATTAGTCTCATATCGGTAACGGGAGAGTCGAGTTCCACCTAAAGTCTTCTCCATCACCAAAGATTCTCAAACATTTGTTATTTAAGTACATGTCTGTGAGCCTGATTTGCCAACCAGTGCTACTGTTATTATATGCCTTAAAGACAACATGACGCTTTATTTTACTTTACTCACCTTCATAGAACCCATCATCATCCATGTTCCCATACACATACAGATACTTTCCAGCCACAAGGGGGAGCTCTGCTTCAGGATGCTCATTCGGTCCATCATAAGGGTTATAACTAAAAAGAGAAGAAAAATAAGGAAGACTTGTATCTATTTTCTTGCAAGGGAACATTCTATTTAGGGGTGACAGTGGGGGTCTCAGGAAGAAGTTGCTGTCATCAACTTAACACTGATTGTTAATTCCACAGCTCCTCCTTGTGTGACATATACTAAGGTCCACACTGCCCACAATGTAGTCATTGGGGTGTGATTGTTGAATAAATAACGCTTGATATATGCAGAGTGCAAATATGTTATAAGAAACGCTGTAGTGTAGATGAATGATTAAGAAACTAATGTAAAGTGCTTTCTGTCAAAGCTAGTTTAAGATGAATATAAAATGTGAACCATTCAATGTGTTTGCATCAACATAAATAGCCATGACCGCATTTACCTGTAACGGGCAGTGCAGAGGCGGACCTGGCCTGTGTAGCGAGGTTTGGACCTGGGTGTTGAGCTGGCCTCATCCTCCATCTAGAGACAAATTAGAAGTGTTATTAATTTGGGCTAAATGGTCTGTGGCAAACCTTGACCAACTACAATTTAAGATTCTACTGCAATAACGTTAAAAACTCTAAGTGCTCTTGATGTCATGATACAAGCTTCAAGCATGATTGTGGTAATGTGCAGTGGTGGTGTCACTCAGACACACCTCTAATAGGGAAAGCTGTAGAGAGCTGGTGGGCTGGTCCGTCGTCACAGTGCTGGATTTGACAGACAGCAGTTTTGCTTCACTGTCCCCAGTATGTGGAGTGCAGGGCAAAAACTGGGAGATCAGGAACGACTCGTTCTCATCACCTGGATTGGATTGGATTGAAACAGCAAATAAAGTGCAACTGTCATTCCCACTGCACTCATTTGTTGCTTATTGCACATGTATTGATCACCTTTTTAAGAAATGGAATAGTTACAACTCTTCATCTTCAAGGATACTCCTTTCCCAGCAGTCATTTCCACCAGCAACACATACACTGTATGGCCCTAAATACCATTCATGAAGAAAAAAACAGAAATGGAAGATATCCAACATAGAAATGTGCTGTCTGGGAGTGCAAACACCTGAATTCCTTCAGGAAATAATGATTCAACAGCACAGATCCACAGCAACTCAGGCTTCTTGTGGACTGTGAGTAATGTTATGCATCAGCACAAAATCATCAGAGACTTCTGTTTTAAGTGAAGGCAAAGATTACCACAGGATTTCCAGCACTTCAACAGACCTTTGTTCTGTGCTAGACTGTATAAATTACTGTGTACATTATTTATATGACTGTATATGCTGCCTCTGCAGGTTGCAAAATGAGTTGTTAGAATACCAATGCCTTAAATCACATTCATCTAATAGCTCAAGCCTGTGATCTGTGGGTGTACTGATCTTGAATAACTACTCTATTAATGATGTCCCCTCCTGGTCATAAGTGAGCTGATCCAGCTGTTGTGTCAACCTGGAATCAGAGCACAGTGACTCTTGTTTCATCTTATTGTAGAAATCATTTGATCACATGTAATTGTCTCTAGGCTGCATGTGGGACATTGTAGGTAATTAACTTACTGTTAAAACACAGAGACATAATCACCATTGAGTAAATAGTAATAACAAGAATGAGGCGCTTTACTCATTACAACAATTAGTTATAAAAAATGTTCAAATTCAAATAAAGAACCCGGCTGTTAAAACCTTTGTTGAGAACTAGTTAGACCCTTTGGTGAGCTTGTAACCCACCTTTCTTTGATTTGGCTTCAAGTCCAAAAATGTCCGGTGAAGATGGGACCTGGGATGCAGAGCTAGGATTAATTTTTAAAATCTTCACAGGCGCTGACTGCAAACGGAAATTCAGCAGCTCTTTGGATAGCTGGTGGAAGTTTTCACTGTGTGACCTGCATTTCTGCTCCAGGTCACAAACTTTGACCTTCAATAAAAAGGGGGAGAGAGCAGAAAGGGGCATAATGATGAACACCATGAAGTGAAGACATAAAAAACTGTACAGAAGTACGTCTTCTAGAGCCACTTAAAATAAAAAAAAATAAAAAAAAAGATCCACGAAGAAGCATTTCTGAGCTTTGGTGTTGTATGGAAACATCAAGCCATTTAATCAAAGCATGCTGACGAGTCATCTGCTCGCATAGAGCACAGCTTAATGATAACAAAGCCTGAGCACTCCAGTTAATTTTTTAAATCACTGCCATCCTATCAGAGGGAGGCACAGATGATCTAACGCTTTCAGTAAGTACTGCAGTAATCAATATCATTGAGGGATAAGAAGCTTTATTTTGTATAACTATCTACAAAACAGCTTTGGTGAAGGAGAGAAGAAACAAATCAGGGAGGAAAATAAATACCTGAAACATTCTGTCCTTAATGTTCTCTTCAGACAAAAAGGGGGAAAAAAAGGAGTAAAGAAAGAGAGGAAGGAAATGGGAAGTCACAATGGAAATAGAACAGAACAGGAATAAAATAAGAAAATTGAAAATTGATGAGAAACGCATAAGA
>JBAMYA010000004.1:11111899-11126439 GCA_037176975.1 Arrhamphus sclerolepis | reverse complement strand
AAATGTAACATAAATTACACTTCAATATTTGACATATATGCCGTTGTCATAAGGCAGGATGTTATGACCAGGGTTGCCAGATGTGACAGTTTCCAGCCCAAACACGACGTAAAATCCGCCCAACTCATTAAAATCAGCCCAAAACACACAATCGCTAGAAACTTGTTAAAAAGGTAAACTGTTAATTGCGTCATAAATTTCACGCAGTGAGCACACGAAGCTTCACACCACTAAACAGCCTAGAAAAAAAGTACAATCAGGCTGCCAACAAAGAGTACAATTAAATTAAGTAGATTAAAGCTAATCAAATTTGAGGGAAAGGACAGCAGTTTATTGCGTAAGTTTCTACTTTTCTCCGCCATGTAATGGCAACTGTTTTGTTAATAATTTATCCTGAATATTTTGTAAAAACCAGAAAACCACGCCAACATCTTCAAAAGAGCCCAATTGGACGGAAATCCGCCCAATCTGGCAACACCCACAGGGCCCACACTTATTTATTTTTTAGTCTGAATATCTAAACCCGAGAGATCCTGTGGTTTGCAGATATTACAAATCATTTTTAACGCTAATCACAATCCGTTGTCTGTTGTCAAAAGGTTTTTCACTTAAAAGGAAGTTGGATATCATTTTAGAGGAAAGTTTCAGTTCAATATCACTAGTTTCTGTTCATGAGGTGAAAACTGCAAAACAGTTTAAGGGTGGAGTTCAAAAAATGTCCAAACATGAAACAATTAAAAGAAGAAGCTATGAAGATATGCTTTTCGCAATCTGTAATAACAAACAATGTTGACTTTAATCAGGCATCCACAAGTAATATGCAATTAATACTTGTCAGCATCTTTCCTAATCTTGTAATTGTGCACATGATTTGCTCAGTTTTCTTTTTATGGTTTCACTACAGGACTGATAATAAGAAAGCGTTTTTATATTTAAATATTGATATTCTCTGGGAGAAGGGGAGAGATTTAATCATTTCATACCTCATAACCCACAACCTTTTGTTTTTCTTTTAATTCAAGTATCAAAGCATCAACATACATGGCCAAAAATAAAATAAAATAAAAATACAACTTAAGTCAAATATAAACTGCCAAATTCGTTTTGCCACTAAAACAATGAATAAACTATCTGATGATGTTGATTTTTTTTTTTTTAAAGAAAGAAAATATAGTCAACTTTTTTCATCTTTCTTCAACTCTTCTAGTCTGTCCATTTTCCTGATAAAGCCCAAATTGCTATCAAATTTCACTTTTTTTTAAAAAAAGAAAGAAAAATATATATATTGTGCTGGGAATGCAGCAAGTTTTTTTTTTAATTGTTTAAACCAGACAGAAGTGCTGTCCCAACACATCTCCCTCGCCTTTCAGTAAGTGAGTTGCCGTTTCAAACTCCAGCGGGACACTCTTGGTCTGAGACTGCTTCAGGTCTTTCTCCATCAACTGTGAACAAGAAAATGGGATAATTATTCCTGATAAATAGTTGATATGTGATTTGCACGGGTTAATTTCCCTTCAATTTCCATGCAGTGACAGACAATATTATGTAATAACTATGTTAATCTAAAACAGTTCAATTAAACAAAGAAACAGAAGGAAAGATAATTTAGAAAAATCCCATCACCTCATACGTCGTGATCTCTAACACCTCATTGATGTCATCCTCTTGCTCTGACAGAGGTGTGTTAATCAACAGTGCAACTTTGGCCACATCTGGATGGTAATGCTTCTGCAGCGTCTAAAAAGAAAAGAACAGCACACAAGAAATTATTATTTCTGTTGCCACTAAATAGGACTTCCAATAGTCACACACTTATTCATCTTAGTTTCCCAAATGAAAATAGGAAAATGGTGAAAACCAACTTAGCTGTCATCAGTGTCACAGATTTGTACATTTGAAGCTATTGTGCGTACGCACACATACCTTAATTTCCCACAAGCTGCTCTCTAAAGCGTGACAATGAGCAGGATCCTCTTCATCCATGAGATACGGATCCTCAAGAGGCTCTGTAATTATGAAGAGAGCAAAAATAAAACATAGACAATAATAACAGTGACACTTCTTTTATTATTAATATGATTTTAATCTGATACACATCTAGAAATTCTGTAGAGACAAACAGACGTCAGGCTGCCGCTCACCATCCTCTGTGCTGGGTTTGTGAATCAGGATCCTGCAGGAAGGGTGGCGACGGATCAGGTTATAGATGAAGGGCAGCACCATGAGGAGGGCTGTGGGCGGAGCTGTGAGGGCCAGACGAGCCAGGCGTTTGACAAACGCAGCCACCAAGTAAACAGGCAGGTGGCTAGAGACGAGCACGAACGACACAAGTTGCATTTTCTGGTCATGAAAGCAACATTTAAAAAGGAAATGCAGCACGAGAGATCTTACCTGGAGCTCAGGAAGACGTTGGCTAGATGGAAGAAGCGGGCTCTGTACTTCACATGGAAAACAGATGGTTCAAGAAGATTGTATAACTTCTTATAGAAATCAGGATAATCTCTGTAAAACACACACAGATTAATTTAGGAGAATTAAAGTCCTTCACATTTGTGTTTTAAATGAAAGATAATACCCCTGGTAATACAACTTTAACAAATGAGTTATGATTGCAATAATTAAAGGCAACCACACAGGGATACTCACAGGTTGTGTTGATGTATGAGGACAAAAAGGCCATTGAGAGCCAGCAGACTGATGGCACCTCCTGTTTTATAAATGTGCACACTGATGGTTAAGTTAAGCAAGGTTGCAGTGATTGCTAAACTCTGATTTTCAGAGTTCAAGAAACGATATGAAATACTTAGCTGTTGATGACAATAAAATTATTTCTCAGCCTTTAAGTTAAGCAGTAATTCTATATAACACTGTTATAATTGTTAAAGTGATCACCTCCTTCAGTTTAAGTCACACTAACTCTACAAACATGCTGAATCTGTTAGTCAAACATCTAAAAACATAAAATAAATTAAATGCTATACAAGCGTGATTATTGTGTTATATATTCCCTTCGAAGGAACACTGACGGACAGAGTAAAGAATGGCCAGATGTCATTACATGCAAGCACGAAACAAAAAGAAAAACAAAGCAAAGAAGAAAACGCAAACTGGAGTCAAATGTGAGACAGACATTGCTTCAAACGCTGCATAACTTTGTCATTCTGTTCTATTCCACCCTTCTTCTTCTCTCCCTCTCTTTTTCCATCATCAGCATCGTAAGTGCTCCACAGACAGCCAACAAGACCCTAACCCTTCCACTTCACTGTGCTTATATGTGAGTAAGAAAACAGCAAAACTGCTGAAGAACTGCTTTTAAACATGATTTAGGAGAATTACCAGGTAGGTATTTCATCTTTAGCTGGGCAGACACTGTACGATATTTTCAATTGTTGTACTCATCTCCAGCTCAAACTGTACGACTAAACCGCAGCGTTAAAGGTTCGCAGCTCATGATTTATGTTGTCAGACTGTACAGCCTGATTAACAGCGAGATACACTCACGAGGGGCGACCAGAATTTCAAACATTTGATTTTCATCCGACGATACGATTGCCGATCGGGAGATGGTCGTGAGAGGTTAATCACTGCTCGTTACCCCGCGTTTACTACACGAAGTGAGACGCACGATTAAGCAGGAGCGCGGGCCGATCCAAAAAGTTCTCGCACGAGTGAAAAAGCGGCTCAAAAAGGGCCAAAACTTGCACAGTGTCTCTCCAGAATTAGAGCGTAAAACTACAAAAGAACTGAATTTAATACGTTTTTAAGGGCAGGTTACATTAGAAAGAAAGAAAAAAAAGGATTCAACATCTGCTTTTTTGACTGCTACTTTTTGACTTTTTTGACTGCTACTTTTTGACTTTTTTGACTGCAAGCTTAACCCACAATTTCCTCCTTACAGAAATATTATATTCCAGAGAAAAGATGGGAAAAAGCCTTCAAAGTTAGGTTAAAAACAAACAAACAAAAAAACATACAACAGAGATGCATTCATAACTTACCAACTTCATACGCAGCGGTCAAAAAGTCGATCATCAGTGTGGGTTTGCTCATGTGTGGCAAAATTGAGTCGTGAAGGATCACCAGAACATTTTTATACATGCTGTTTGGCAACTACAACAGAGAGATTAAAAAAAGCAAAAAAATAAAGTGATAAAACACAATGAGACTGTGTGAATAAGAGCGAGTAAGAGATAAAACTGCTGATGGTGAAATCTCCATATTTACTTTAAATTTGAGAAAACCCAGCCACATCCTTTCAAAGGCACGCTTGTGGTCCTGTAAAGGAAGGTAGAACATTTTATGGTATCTAGGCCACATTTCGCTTGTAACACACACACACACACGCACACACACAATTTTACTCACATTCAGTTTAGAAGCTTTCCAGTCTTCATGCTTAGCTAAAAAAAAAGACAAAAAAAACTTTTGAGTCTCAGTAAATATTTTTTCCTGTACACGGTGACCATTAAGCAAAGTAACATACGATGACATGTGTGACACGTTGCTTTTAAAATCCCGGAGACGTAAAAGCTCTCACCTTCCTGTTTGACCATGAAGTTGGTTAGCTCTGACTCCTGGCTTGGCATGCTGATGTTGGACATGAGGGTGAACACATTGTTCTGGTACAAGGGCATCATCATCTAAGGGGAACAAACCAGCAGCATTAGCACATCCAATAACATACAACACGGCAATAAGTAAATAAAATAAAATCTGTACAAATAAGCGCAGCTAAAGCACAAGAGCCGAGTGTTCCTACCCCTTTGATTTTCCCTACGTTCTCCCGGATGGCGCTCATTACATAGTAGCGCAAATCCTCCATCTCAAGGAACTCCTGGAACCTGGAGATCAGCAGGGAGTTGTCTGTGGTCTTAGACAACAGGTTGTCCACCACTGCCTGACAGCAAAAGAAACGTCACACTAGACTACAAAAGGCTTATCTTGCTAAAGCCAGTAACACTGACAACCTGACTTTCTGCTTTGGCTATTAAGGTTAAAAATCATATGACCACACACAACAAACATTTGTTATCTGCATTCATGTAACATCTAAAAATCCACCTGGATCAGATCCCTTGGAAAGCTGTAATGTTCACTCCAGTCCAAGTCCTCCAGTGGATGTTGTCCTTCTCCTGCTGCAAATTTCATCAAGCAGCACAAGGCATTTTCCTGTTTTCCCACATTAAATAAAAAATTCAGTCAGTTAGAATTAAATATACATTTATTTGTTTGTTGTTTTTTTTGTTTTTTGTTTTATTTGGGGGGGGTCTTAGGTACAGTATAATAGCAAATAAACGTTGAATAATGACATGTATCAGAACAACAATTGAACAATTTAAAACACGGGCTCAGTTTACCAATTTTATCTTCTATTTTTCTTTTTAAATTCACAGTCAGATGAAGTCACCCTCAATCTCAACAACTGCTAATTTTCTGGATGCTGCGATGTTCTGTGAAGATTTTCTGCAAGCATATTAATTTGTTTCTCCTATAGTTAGCAGACTGAAAAATGTCTTGATATTCTCTTTGCACACAACAAAACGTATTTGACTTATCAAACATCCCACCATAATCAGTGCCAATAAAGTCACAACATTCTGAATCAGCTTTTTAACATTTATTGCAACGAGGCTTCTGCCTTCAAAATTGCTGCATGACTGACCCACCACTGCAGAAAGTTGAGTGATAAGTCAAATGAAAAGAAATGTTGATCTTGCTTTCAATCAACAGAAGAATCTTTACAAAAAAAAACTTCTTTAGAAAAAAAAAAAAGTTTTATTGAACCATTTTAATATAAAGAGGAGTAGGGGCCTGTATCATGAAGCAGGGTGAACTTTTCCTGGGTTACTAAGACCTATCCAGTTCAATTTACCCTAAAAAAACAGGGTAATTGGCATCACAACATGGTCTATCAACTTGGTAACTTAACCCAGGTTTATCTTATCAAGACTTGTGAACATGTACATTTAAAGAGCAGGTTACAAAGCAGCGGACCAATCACAATCAGGAGCGTCAGAGGAGGGAAAGAGAGAGCGCTGTACTTCACTAAAGACTCATACCAATAAAATACGAAGAAGACAACATACGCAAGAAATCTGCCAGAAGGACAAAAAAAAAAAGCCTGGCATCACATATTGGACGGCGTAAATATGCAAGTTACAAATACAACTCATATTGATCACAGCTGTGAATCCAGTGAAATCAATGTGTTGCGCTAATGGACAGAATGTATGACAATTGGTCATTAAGTCATCTTCCCCAGATGCAATCCCTCAGGGTGTCAAGAATGTGGGAGCAGGTTAGAAATAAACATAAAAACATCACTGCGTCCAGTAAGTTGGTCCTTAGTCAGAATGGAATTAAGCCTGGGTCACTGTTACCACATAGATATTCCACGTTAGTGGCCTGAAGACGGATAGATACTTTATGGGAAGTTCAGAATGAATGAAATGAAATGAATAAAATGCATCCAGATATTGAGCTGTGGTAGACAGTAGTGGGCCGATGCTTGTAAACTTAAACTATAACATTTTACAAAAGCAAGATTTAACTGCAGGGTCTGGAATCGAACCTGCTACCTTCAGATTAGCAAGATGTTGCTCAGCCTTTGGAACTCCAGACTCTTGCTGTTCAAGGACTACTGAAAAATCCTCTGATGGTATTCTTCCATTATGGGCCGACATCTGGGCGATATCTTCCTAATGAGCAAACACTCTCCTTGTGACGTCTTACAATATATTTTTTTTTACATCTTGTCGACATCTGCAAGATGTGCGTATGCTGTCCAATGACTGTATATAATATTATAATGCTGTCTGGGAGAGCATGTCATATTCCCCAAAAAGCTGATTGGTCAGTGGGTGGGGCTTTATACAGAACTGGATTCAACCATGAGAGCTACCCTGCTAGGAGAATGTTAGCCGTTCAGCGTATGTTACCCCAGTGATGTACCTCGATAAGCGAGTTTCGTGATTCAGAAACACAAACACACAAACTCACCTTGACTTCATGTAGTTCATGGTTGAGATGCTCAAGCAGGATCTCCACACATGTGTTGTAACGGTGCCGCATGAAGATCTGGTACTTCTCCTCAGCGCTGAGCTCTCCTGGACCACCCAAAGACATGTATGAACAATATCATTCACATACAATTCCAGTTTGCAAATGATCACAGCAGACAGTTTATCATTTATGGAACGTAAAACCAACGCTCATAAGGCACCATGCCGACAATTAACCTCCAGGGAGAGATTCAATAAATTCCCTATGAGGCTCCAGTTATTTTTTGTTGTAAGCAAAACTTGCGCGTGCATGAGATCCCCAATTTGATCGCTTCCAACCAGAGTTTCTTGCTCAGCAATCTCACTTCAACCCCAATGGTTTTATGAGTTTTGTGTGTGACAGTGCTGGTGTCGTTCTTACTTACATCGCACTCCTCGTAGCAGCCTAAATAATAATAAAATAACATTGGATCATCAGTTGATACTCACCGTTCATCGCCTCCTCTTCTGCTGGCAGCTTTCCCTTGTACAGATCTTTTCTCTCCAACGACATGCAAAACAATCTGCTGCACGCGTTAATAGCATTGATGGCATCCTTCGGTTTTTCTGACTGTAAACAGATTGAGAACAGACATATTAGAGAAACGCTAACATCACCTCAACAGCGTGTATTCGTTGACTGAGTTGCTTGAATTTTTACCTGAAGGAACTCGAGAATGTCAAAAACGTCGTTGGCATTCTTTCGGCTTTCACATATGCGGTCAACAATGCTGTCTATATCAATTTTAGCTGTTTTAATGCTCTTTCCTGAAGTTTTTAGTGAGCTCACGTTGCGTTTCTTGGCCAGCGCCATGTTTACTGACGTAATGTGGCGTTCGCGTGACCTCTGGAGAATATACTATCCTTGACGTTATTAGTATGAATTTAAATTCATATATAGAGGAAACAATAAGAATGTTTGCAAACTAGAACGTACATAAAACCAAGACATTTTACACTGATAATTAGTCCATTTCAAAGCGACCTCTTTTTTTTTAGCCATTTTTTAAATTATTTAGGTTATACGTAATTGAACGCAGCACGGCTCAAAAACACTCATGCAAGAACTTTTGATTGTAGTGAAATTCTCATTGTAGTTTTGCTGTCTTATAAAGCGACAACCTTGATTATATTAAAATGTATTTATATCCATCCATCCATTATCTATACCCACTATGTCCTGTGCAGGGTCATGGGGATCTGAAGCATTGATATTGAGAAGAAAAGATTTTCTTAAGACATTAAAGGAGACATTATGCTTTTGTATTCTTTTCAAAAGTTGACACAATTTCTTCAAGTATTACTTTGTTCAAAATACCACAGAGATGCAGAACCTAAGTCCCCTTTTAACTAAATCTTCGTACCTCTGTGAATAGTAGCCAGTTTTACAGGGTACTCAGCCCCACTTCACCTTCTTCAGCAGGGTGTGCCTCTTTTGAGATCTATCCAACAGCTTTGCTCTACCCATTTTAAAAGAAATGCTAAATCACCCACTACAAAAGCAGAACAACGATAAGTCAGGAGATGAAGAGGCTGGAAAATTATTCTCAGCTGGATCTGCAATGTTCAATACCATAATTTTCCTTGTCATTTCCCTACACAAAATTGAGCTACTTCAGAGCTTTTGAGGATAGTCACTGATATACTGTACAAGCTTTCAAGCACAAAAAAATGAAATCTGTTTTTTTTTCTTTTTCATTATATGTTCCCTTTGGTGGCTGAAACTATCTTCACTGATTGCAATGAGATTGAAAAGGAGAAAATGTGAAATTAAGATAACTGATATATGTGTATTTCTTAATCCCCACATGTGAATTCCAGTTCTGCCAAGCACCTTACGGGAGATGAACGGCTAAACTTGAGGCAGATATATTGCAGGAGCATCAAACTAATGAGGCATCCACAGTTATCTCAGTGTGAATTCAATGGCAGTAAACAATAAGGTTACCATAAAGAACCAAGGCTTTTATTTGATTATTTGTTAGTAACAACTGTGTATGAGAAAGGTTCTTACTGAAAAAAAAATGAAATCAGAAAGTTATACCCAAAAAAACAAGAAAATGAAACAATATGTTTTCTCTCTGCCGACACGGTGTCCTAATCAGACTCATTCCCTTCACCTGCATTGTCCTGAGAAAAAGAAGGAGAAATAATGCATTACAACATTGTTTTCAATGTTTCAATGATGAACATCAGCTTGTCAAGAAAAGAAAAGAAAAAAAAAGCAATAAAAAAGAAACAATACCCAGATACCTGTTTTTGGTCCTTATTGTCTTGCGTTCCAGTAGCTGTGGCTTCAAAATCATGAATAGGAAGTGTGGACATCCAGCTGACCATGGAGCCCTCCTGACACTCCGTCTCAACAATGGTGGGGTAGATGTGAGCCTCTTTAAAGACCTTGACTGCCTCTTTCTCATGATCCCACTCCAGCCGCTCATGCACACCATCCCCTCCGAAACGCTTGTTGTACCGGTCGAAGTGAACCATTTCGAGAACCAGCCCAAGTCCTGGAGCTTTGGGAACATCTACCTTCTGTTGCCCCCAGCTCCGCTCTATTACATCATCCTTTGCATAGCCCTTGATAACTGCGATCACCAGGCCAATCATCTTGCGAATCTGGTGCAGCATGAAGCTCTGACCTCGCACAGTGATCACAGCAAACTCACAATTGTTACGGATAAAAGGCTCTCCACAGGACATCTCTGTGATGTAGCGGCGGGCACTGGGGTCACTTGGAGCCTTCTGGGAGGTGAAGTTGTGGAAGTTGTGGGTCCCTTTGTAGAGGGCAAAAAGCCTGTTCACCCTCGGAAGTGTCTCTGGTTCCAGTCGAAATGCTGCTATATTCCCAGTATCATAGTCTTTTGGGGAAAAGGCCACTGTTGGAAGCATATAGGAGTATGTGCGAGCATCACAGTTGTTCTTGGAATTAAAGCCTTGTGTCACCCGTTTGAGCCCTGCAGATACACAAGTACAATTCCTTTTTCTTCCCTTTGGCACTTATCACAAAAGTGTAAATAATGACTTGTAATTCAAAATACCAATACTCAGCATCTCACCAAGCACTCTGATCTGTGGTGGCAAATTTTCATTGATTTTTTCAATGATGTCCTCAATCAGCCATAACTTCAGAGACACTACTTGACCAGCAGCAGACACACCCTAAACAAATCCAAGTAAATAAACAGCAATAAAGCTTGTCAAACACATACTAGTAAATTTATAAATGAACCATATAAAATATTTGTCAAGGCATTTTATATTATTTTTTTTATGAATTGCAAACTGTTGAATGGTATGCAGTGCATAAATCTATGTAAAATTGCACATTGTGGCTCATGTATTCAATAATGCTCTATAAATTATGTATAATAAGCAACAACATGACTGCAGATGATTTACAAAGTTGTGTTAGTAGATCTTTTTTTTTTCTTTTCTTTTAAACTCTAACCTGCTGACTGAACTACAATCTGTCAGTGAACACATACTTTGTCTGTCCTGGCACATCTTTGAAAAGACATCTTCTTCATGTCATCACCATGGCCTTCAGGAATGCAACCAGCTTTAATGAGAGCAGTGACCAGATCATCTTCAATGGTTCTAAACTGAGAGTTTCCAGGATTTCTCTGCAAAGTAATTACATTTACAAATATAAATACACTTAAAATGAATAACAGAATGTGGTACTTAAAAGCAAACTTGGTTACAAAATATAGCCACCTGCATGCCATAATATCCCTTCCCGGAGTATGCAAGGAGGAGCACCACTTTTTTCTTTGGGTATTTCCTCTCGTTTTCAGAGTTTTCTCCATCTGTTTTCACTCTTTTGGTTGCTCTCTCTGCAGAGTCATCGTTCTCTTCATTTGTTCTTTTCACCAGCTTTGCTGTCAGCTGATCTGTGGATCCTTCACTCATTGTGCATAAGAACTTCAAAAATCCACCTGCAGAGAGAGAAACACAGATTTATAGTTTATAATACATATATATTTTCGCCTGCATGTCCCGTTGGCTCTGTTGTCTGATGATTATATTATTTCCAATTCATCAGATTTATGATACATTTAAGACACAAGAAGAGATGCGACTGTAAACAATCATAAAACAGCACAGGAGGTGATCATTCACAGCTGGACTGATTCATTGCTTTTACAAAGTTAAGATTACCGTTTTTCTGTAGCGTCTGTCTGCGGTTAACTAAGGCACTCAACAGTGTCCGGACTTGAAGCATGTCAAGCTAAATCAATCATGAGAAGATCCTGCAGACGCGACCAGAAATCTGCTCCATCAGCTGAGCCGAGGAAGTTAGCGCCGATCAACACAGGACAAATCTTATCAAATGTACCTGGGAACGAACTCTAATGTCTGTGTCGGCTCAAGTAACCAAATGTATTTGCTGTATTCAGTCATACACATGGTACTGTTAACTTTGACCTCTGACGATAATCTCGCGATACTCATCTTGTTCCTCCTCCCCTCCAGAGGACGAGTATACGTCAAGACCGCCGCCATATTGGGAAAGTATACTTGTCAAGGAGGTGAATTATAAACTGATTTTGAAATGAACGTTTATCTTCAGTAGATATTCACTTCGTTTGTTGCATTTTTGTTTTCAGTTAAGTATATGACCTAAACTATCGACTTCTTTTTTTAAAACTATATGAAAATTGATATTATTATTTATCCTTTTTGGTTTACTTTAGATAACTGCTAGTCAATATCTGAGCATATTTGTCAAAAGGGTATTGAATGTTTAAATAGCCTAGTTGCGATCTCCAATTTCCATCCCTTCTCAATCAAAATTATACATTAATATAACATATACTGTTATACATTTCTTTTATACAAATGGTTATATTTACGTAAATACTCTTTGGTCATACTTGCTAAAATAAATAAATAAATAAATAAATGACTAGAGAAAAATTGTGTGAACATTTGATAAATAATGGTTTTGTATTAATTTCAGTATTTTCATATGATATTATCAATAGGGTAATGCCATGTGATATTTTGTTAAACGACACATTTTTATTTTCCTGTTTTTGTTTGTTGTTTTTTGTTTTGTAGTGCTGTTTTCAAAAGGATGATTTCAGAAGTAATATATTTAATTATAGAACAGAAAAAATAAAACCACTGAGCTTGACCTGAGGAGCTGACTCTCCTAGGCTGTGTGCTGAGTTGTTAAACAACAAATAGAAACACTGGACCAGCTCTATACCCTCCACAGGGTGCTCGAGGGTTCATGGGAGTTTGCTCAACCAGTCCACATGTGTTTTGTGGACATGGAAAAGGCTTTTGACCGTGTCCCTCGTGGCATTCTGTGGGAGGTGCTCCAGGAGTATGGGGTCGGGGGCCCTCTACTAAGGGCTGTGCCGTCCATGTATGACCGGAGCAGGAGCTTGGTTCGCATTGCTGGCAGTAAGTCTCTGGACTTCTGAGTTTGTTTTAGTTGCCAGTCCAGTGCATGTTGGACAGGGCTACCCTTTGTCACTGATTCTGTTCATTACTTTTATGGACAGAATTTCTAGACACAGCCACGGGCCGGAGGGGGTCTGGTTCAGGACCAACTGGATTTCATCTCAGCTTTTTGCAGACGATGTCGTCCTGTTGGCTCCTTTGAGCCAGGATCTCCAGCATGCGCTGGGGTGGTTTGCAGCCGAGTGTGAAGCAGCTGGGATGAGACTCAGCACCTCTAAGTCCAAGGCCATGGTTCTCCACTGGAAAGAGGTGGTTTGTCCCCTCCAGGTAGGTGGAGAGTTCTTGCCTCAGGTGGAAGAGTTTAAGTATCTCGGGGTCTTGTTCACAAGTGAGGGAAGGATGCAACGTGAGATTGCCAGGCGGATCGGTGCAGCGGCTGGAGTAATGTGATCGTTGTATCAGTCTGTCATGGTGAAGAAGGAGCTGAGCCGAAAGGCAAAGCTCTCAATTTACCTGTCAATCTATGTTCCTACCCTCACCTATGGCCACAAAGTTTAGGTAATGACTGAAAGAACAAGAGCCTCTGCTCCTCCACATCAAGAGGACGTGGTGGCTTGGGAATCTGTATCGGATGCACCCTGGATGCCTCCATTGGGAGGTGTTCCGGGCATGACCCAGAGGAAAACCCAGGACACGCTGGAACGGCTATGTCACTCAGCTGGCCTGGGAACGCCTGGGGATCCTCCCAGAAGAGCTAGAGGAAGTGTCCAGGGAAAGGGAAGTCTGGGCGTCCCTGCTCAGGCTGCTGCCCCCATGACCTGGTATCAGATGAAGCAGAAGAAGATGGATGGATGGATATACAGTGGCAAGAAAAAGTATGTGAATCCTGCAGAACCATCCGCCCTTCCACATCAACTGGTCACGAAATGTGACCTGATCACCGAGGCCGACAGCATGGTGAAAATCATTGCACCAAAGACACTGTTCCAAAAAAAAATCACTGTGTTCCACAGCACCACCAAAGATATCCATGAAATCTCAGAAGGCCTGCAGGAAGAGCACATGAATGACTTTCAACACTGGACATACCCAAACACATGCATGTAAAATATTGATAAGTTGCAATAAATAAGGACATAGATAACATGGCTGAGCATAGGAACACCATTACAGTATTACAGGCCAACCTGGTCTCATGGGGACTCCGTGAAACCATTATTTAATCTATTGTTTCATGCAGGCCAACACAATTTGCTCATCTTTTTCGTGTTCCTCGGAACAAATTTCAAACTAATGTATTTCAACTGGAAATTCACTTTGTGCCTACAAGCAAGACAATCATAGACCAAGGTGCACAGAGGGAGTTTGACTTTATTTCATTTCTGAACCTTGACCGCAACTTAATAAATTGTAATCATCGGATATTTGTCGTATAGGCTATCATATTTCATACAGTCTAACTCCTGTCTTTTTTGGTTTAGCCTATTTTATCGTGTTTTATTTTTATTTTTTTAATGTAACAAGTGCATTTGAGAATCCAGAATCATATCAGATGCTGATATGATGCATTTCTTTGTCTCCTATAGGATAAATTTGTCTTGGAAGGGGGGAAAGGCGAGCAGGGGTAAGGCTGTCCGGTAGAACCACCCGCTGAGCCTGCTGCGCTGTACCTGCTGTTCTCCGAGGTGATGGAGAAAAAGACGGATTGCGATCACCGTCACCATGGTGAAGATCTACAATGAGATGCTGCGGAATCTGCACCAGGAGAACTCCAGAAAAAAGAGCCGTGTGCTGGGATTATTGGATATTATTTATTATTCATATAAACAACAATGAAGGTACCATTCACAATTCAGTCTGATATAATTCATATATAATATAATATATAATTTTAAGATGATTTCTATTACTATTAATATAGAACCGCCCTGTAATTTCACCGACATGTAAAAGCCTACTTAATGGTCAAATATATTCTATATAACCCGTAGTATTTCATTCTTTGCAATTTTTTATTTTGCCAGCGTTTATTCCCTTTATTTATGATCATATTTATGATTTCTTATACATATGTATGTTCATATA
>JBAMYA010000004.1:11097757-11111799 GCA_037176975.1 Arrhamphus sclerolepis | reverse complement strand
GGGGAAGAGTTGATTCAGATAAAATCCTTTGCTCACAAGGGAGAAGGAAAAGGTCTCTGTCCCAGAGGCTGTCCACTGTCTCTGATTAAAAATAAAAAAGGACATTCTGTAAGACAGAAGGTGGTATGTTGAAAGAGCTGCAAACTTTGAGCCACTGCAGCAAATTTGTGAATAGCAGAAAAATGTTGTGCATTATGTGCAAAATGTAATGAATTTTCAGACAGACTTTTAATGTCCAGAAACTGCCAAGAATGTTCAGAAGTGATACCCACAAACCTATGAAAAATTAAATGGCCAAATCCATAAAACTTTGTTGTATATGTGAAAACGTGAATAAAAGTATTCAATGTTCATCTTTTTTTTAAATGCATAACCAAAAACATGCAACATTATCATCATAAAAATGATTTTTTTCAAGCTTTTTTTTTAAATTAATAATGTATTTCAATATATTGAAAATATGTTTAAAAGTCATGTCATCAATATTGTAAATGTTTATATTGCTACATATATATTGTTAATGAATTATTGACCAGCTCTATGTAAGTAGTGATCTTTTTCTTGCTGAGTTGATAGGAACACAACATAGAATTTCTTGTGACTTGTGACCTATGATTATATATTACAGGATACTACAGCACAACCGTTTGTCAGTCATGTTACTGTCTTGACTCGCTTATGCTGTAGCTGTGCTTTCCATAATGGTGAAAAGGCTATGTAAGGTTGACTTGGTAGCTTCTACCATAGACATTTTCACAGAAGTAACCTGCTATTTTTTTAATTTTTTTAAAATTTTTAATTGCATATGGCAACCTGTTGCCAGCATCTGGATACTATTATTTTGGTTCAACATCAGTACACAAAAGTAATACAGTATACAGTTTTGAAAATTGCCTACGTCTCACAGGGAGATGGCTGATAGGAAAATTAAAACGTAGTCATAGAAACATGTGGAAAGGAAGTGACTTTGACGATGTTTGGAGTAGGGATGTGACTTTTGGTCAAAAACACTATTCGAAATTCGCTTAAAGCTATTTGATCGCCGACTTTGCCAGGCGGGGGTATTTCTGTTGAATTGCTGTAAGTTAGGAACAAGGAAACGCCTTCATTTTTGTTCCGTGCTATTTATTTATTTATTTATTTATTTATTTATTTTTTTAGTGGAACAAAAAGTAAGCCAAAACGGCATTCGAAATTAGTATTCTTTATTCGAACGCTTCACGAATATTTGACTATTTGAAAATCATGTCCCATCCCTAGTTTGGAGCATGGCATGAAGATGCATTCACGTAATAGATCTCAGGAAGGCAGTGGGGCTTGATTGAACTCCAGCTCATGCAGGTGGGCCTGGTTTCACACAATAATCCCAAGCCCTGAGATGAACCACCTACTGGTCTTGTATAAGGAGAAAAACCATGAGCTGATCATCAGCCAGGAGGCTCATGGTGGACTTAACCAGGAAGCAGTGGATGAAGTTCCGCCCTTTCAGCATAAGCGATGCCTGGGTGAAGAGAATGAATAATTAAGTTTCTCAGTGTTTACATCTCCCAGACCCTGCCATGATCCTGCCTTATTAATACCTTGGTTAAAGTCCTTAAGTGCCTCCACTGTTACAAATGTTGGAGGAAATCTTTCTTCTATCCAGGGTGCCCAGGGGCTTCCACACACGCACTGTAGATCATTCTTTGTGGGTGTTTCATCACCAGCCTGGGGAATAGTGCCAAGTGGAAGCACTTGGCTCTTAGGAGGGTGGTCCCCTCAGCGGAAACAACCATCAGTTTCAGTCTCCCTCGTCCACAGGATGGCTATGTCAAACACTGCAGAACAAGAGCCAGGAGAACCCTAGCCACCATAAATTACCGTTACCATTAGGGAGACACTATAGTTTGCTCAAGGCCAAAAAAAGAGAAGTTTCTTCCATCACAACACTGCAAAAGCTGTTTTCTAAGAATTCTTGTTTCAAGAAAAATGGAGTTATTTTTAAAAATGTGTGTGTGTATATATATATATATATATATATGTATATGCACACATACACATATATATGAAATGAGTTTTTCTTGAAACAAGGCTTTTTTTCTTTCTTTTTTTCTTCTTTAAAACTGTCACTTTGCAGTGAATGTTATGTTCCACTTTTGCAGATTTGTTGTGGTTGCACTATTGTTAATTTTGTTGTTTGTTGGATGTGTTGTGTTGGTTGTTTAAGGCACAAAAACAAATATAACTTATAAAACTTGAACTTAAAAGTGCTTCTCTTGGCACCTAAAAACATGGTATATTTTTGTTACCATTGTGAAAATCATGTGCATACTTTCTGTGACCTTATTCCCAGTATACACCAATGGTTTTTGCTACTACTCCAGTGCTAGGAGGATTTCTAATTAGTGACTTTTTGTGGGAATATTCCCACAGGGCAATCCAGAAACTGCAGTTCCTGTAATTCTATGTATATACCAGCTTTCTCACTACTTCACGTCTGCTAAAATGGATCTTGTTTTAAGTCAGACAGGTGATGACAAAGAGCTTTTGACAGTGTGGTCGACTGTGGTACCAAATATGGTGGTACAGCTGCTCCAATCTGAGAATTGTCATTCAGTCAAAATAACAGAGTATCTAGTATTAATAAGATTTTGATAAATCTTGTAATATAAGCAGGATGTGAAGTAATGCTGCTTAATTTCTTAGTTACATAAGTTTTGAGTTTCCTCACATAAGCCTCTATTAATAGGGGAGTTTTTTTGAGAGGGACTGTAATTAATGAACTGCGTACGCAATCACACGTCATACTGTTTCTATTTCAGCTGATGACATGAAGTGGAATCTCTCTGCTTAAAACAGATGTTTTAGCACGCCCCTCCCCCAAACCCAGCAGCACATTTTTAACTGATCAAAATAGTTTTCCCATTTTTGGGTGTGTTTTGAAGGACTCATCTAACCCTCTCTCCTCCATCCTCTTTTTCTTACTTTGCTCATAAGGGCACTGCAGAGCCCCAAGGGTTGGTTTACATGTCTGTCTCCACTGTCTCCTGTCCACACAGTGATCTCTTAAGTCTCTGGGTCATTGCTTTTATCTTCATCCTTTCAAGCTGTGTGATCTCTAGCTGAATGGAAAATGTCTGATGTAATGACAGTAGTTTCCATTCTGTTTTCTTTTGTCGGAGTTCATTAAAATGTCAGCTGCCAATAATAATCATAAATATGATTTGACAATTGTTTTAAAACTGAATTTACAACATTCATGTTTCATGTGATGAATTGATCATTCAAGAGGTAAAATGATGCCATCGACTGCATTTAGACAAATGTCCAATTTGAAATACTAAATACTAATAAAAGTACAAGGCTAAAGGGTTTGTGTATCAGCACTTGTAATTAATAAACCCAGGCTCAGCTGCATAAAAACATGCTGTTAAACTGTTTACCTTTTCTAATCTATTTATTTGAAGAAGAAAAAAAGTCTTCTGATTTAGTGGAACTTATTAGATTTTAAGAGGAAAAAAAAGCTTGTTAGATCTGACATTTGTTTTACTGGGGATTTTTTAAAGCCTTTTGTTAGGGGAAAGAATGTGCTGCAGTCTTATTTACATCCCGTACAAGGGATAAGTGGAGCATTTAATAATTTCTAATGCATAGCTTTGTTAGAGCCTGTACAACAAACAATTTAGATTTATTAAATTCATATACCTTCAGAGTAATAAAATAATTAAGTCAACTGTTGACTTTATTTCCAACTGTTCAGTGCCTGCATTTCGTTTCTTGTCTCATTTCTTTTATCAATAATTTCTTTTACGAGTTGGTCTTAAAAGTGTCATTAAGCATTTTGGACATTTACATAGGTTATATTTCAAATCACTTAACTATGATTCTGCTTTTATAGCTTGCAGCATTCCAGTACCCGTCCTCTGTGTGAGTGCTATTTTATGATGAATTTAAATTTAGAGAGTATTAAGTCTCCTGTGTTTTGTCGTTTCTGTTCACAGTGGGAGATAAAGTGCCTGCAGACATAAGGCTGACTTCTATTAAGTCAACGACACTGAGGGTAGACCAGTCAATTCTTACAGGTAAAGCATTTTTACACTGCAAGCTCACTTTGTCTTTCCCCTGTGTTTGTAGTGTACTGTTATTAAATTGTGTTCTTATTATAAGGTACATGTCACTTTATTTTAGTTTCTTGTTGCAATATGTTTTGCCTGCTTCTGCAAGAAAATCATTTTTCTATCACACAGAAGAGAATAAAAAATCTCCACCTTTTACCCTCGTTCTCATTACACCCAGTAATTATGGCTGCTTAAGTTATACCAATGTGAAAGAAAAATTAGTGATGGGGTTGGTAAATGAACTTACCTGACCTAAGATGGATAATGGGCCAATGAGGAAGGTGGAAAGGATTAGGGGGGAGAATATTCAAGGATGCTTAATGTACAAGAGGAGAAGTGTATTCGAATCAAGTCCTTAAATCTCGTCTTGCTCTGCTACCTTAATTGGTAGCAAATTCCATGGGATATTTTAGTGATTGAGCTATTTTCTTCATCTCTGTCCTTCCCCATTCATGGCCCCCTGGCCTGTCAAATGTTCTGCTTTACTCTTTTCAATCCTTGCACAGTTGATTACGCCTGAAAATACAATGCCATGTAAGCACACATTAAATGAGGGTTTTGAAAGGCAGCGTTAGGGTGATATTCGATAATTGACAGGCCTGCTCAGTCAGCCGCTTTGCCTTTTCCACACATCTGGCCAAAGAAGAGTCACAATTACCTCTTCATGCTCCGCTGTGTAGATCTTCTCACTGCTTTCTTTTCTCTTGATCATCTTCTTCTTGCAGGGGAGTCAGTTTCTGTAATCAAACACACAGACCCAGTTCCCGACCCCCGTGCCGTCAACCAGGACAAGAAGAACATGCTCTTTTCTGTAAGTGAACAAGACCATTTTAGGCTGGCTGGTTTATTTATTTATTTAGGAGATTATCACTTTGACTGCATGCTTGACTACACTTGAGCATTACTTATTTTTTTGTTTTACCACTTACAGTACTTTTAACTATTTTTGAACACAATTTTTTTATTCATATATTTACACAAGTGAATATATACCGTACATTTCTAAATCAGTAACAGCTCTGTTGAAATTGGAAACGTTTGTCTGTTAATGTTAAAGGGAAATTTGCTTCAACTGATCAATGCAGTTGAAGTGGGTCTAAAGATGTTGTTGTGTGAAATAGTTTCTGTGGTAGATTTCTCTCCTTTTCCCTGACAGCTGGATTATTAGATGCCCCCCATCTGACTCTGACACCTTCAACTCCACAGGGTACCAACATTGCAGCTGGTAAGGCTGTCGGTGTGGTGGTGGCCACAGGCGGCAACACGGAAATAGGCAAAATCCGAGACGAGATGGCATCAACTGAGCAGGAGCGCACCCCACTACAGCAGAAGCTGGATGAGTTTGGGCAACAACTATCCAAGGTTAGAGAAGTTACAGAGAACTTTTTTTTTTATATTGCAAATGTAAAAAGTAAACCATTTGACTTAGTTCATAATGTCAATTTAAATTATCTTTGGGGATTAATAAAGTATTTTTGAATTGAATTATGCTGCTGCTTGTTTTAAGGTTATCTCACTGATATGCATTGCCGTGTGGATCATCAATATTGGGCACTTCAATGACCCTGTCCATGGAGGTTCCTGGATCCGAGGCGCTGTCTATTACTTTAAGATTGCTGTGGCTTTGGCTGTTGCTGCTATTCCTGAGGGTATGTGGAATATTAAAAAACTAGCCATGTCCTTGACATGCTTGTTTTGTTTTTTGGGTTTCTTTTTTCTTCTTTTGTATAGTGTCAAAACAAAAATCAATAAGGTCTATTTCTCATAATATGATGAAAATATAGATTTTTAAAATCTGTAATTGAAAATGAAAATGTCATTTCTTTCTAAAGTTGTCTAATTCTTCCTTCAGTCCTTAATAATCCTCTTTCCCTTTGTGTTTCTGCTGTCGTTGTCATCTAGGTCTACCTGCTGTCATCACTACTTGCCTGGCTTTAGGTACACGGCGCATGGCCAAAAAGAATGCCATTGTCCGCAGTTTACCCTCCGTGGAGACCCTTGGCTGCACATCTGTCATCTGCTCTGACAAGACTGGCACACTGACCACCAATCAGATGTCTGTGTGCAGGGTAAGAGAGCATTGCTGGGTAGCTAGTAGTACCTGCACATAAAAAACTGTCTCTACTGTGTGCTGTGACTATCTTTGTCATTCACGCTCATTCATTAAGTAGCAATAATGGTACATCCTCAATTAACAGGAGTGAACAGGAATAGATGGCTAGAATAATTTACACCAGGACATAGGCTAAAAAAAAAAAGAAAAAAATTAAATTTTATAGTCTTATGTACAAGAACTGAAATTAAAATGGAACAAACCCTATTCCTTTTTCCGGTGGTGACCATTTGGACCGAATGAACATGGGTATATAATATTTATGGATTACAACAGGATCAAATCTCATTGGCACTTGGCATTGAGGGAGTTTTGTAGAAAAAGGCCTTTTGGGAAATAGCCAATTGTTTCAAATGACACTCGACCAACTGTGAAGTGACTCATGATATATGATCATATATACATTTAACAATATCTTTTACCATAGGTGAGACAACTTACAAAACATCAGATATGAACTACATTTGTTTAAACTCCTTTTGTGAAAATACAATAAAAATTGAAAGTAGGAAGAAAAATATAAAATCTACCCGTGTACACTTAACGGCAGAGTTTACCCCATTTGTTGTGGACTAGAGCACCCCATGCCACTAGAAGTCCTTAATATGAAAACTCTTCTCGTCTTAGACATTCTATAGTTAGAAGATGTTCAGTGTTCAGTAGGCTTCTCACTTGTTTTCTTCATAGGGGTTGTAATGTGCTGCCACCTGCTGGATGCAGAGTCAGCCTCTCAGCTGTCTGATCTCCATCTTTGCGATAAAAACACTGTAACGAAATGAGTTGGCCTTTTTACACATTGTCCTGAGATATAATGGTTAACCAGTTGGTTTTCTTTTTTTAAGACAGTTACCTTCACGCAGAGGAGGTGTTTTTGTTTTTTTTTTAACTTCAGTTTCTCTACATTTTTTTCCCTTGTAGATGTTCATCATTGATAAGGCAGGAGGTGATCACTGTTCATTGAAGGAATTTACTGTTACTGGTTCCACATATGCCCCAGATGGAGAAGTGTGAGTAATGTGTATAATAGGCTCAAATAGGTGCATTTATGAAAAAATAAAACAAGGAAATACAGGTTGAAATGTTATTTTTGATCATACTTGAATTTTTATCTTTGTGGGGTTGAATGTGTTAAATTATTTTTTCCACCAAAATTCTTTATCTACATTTATTTGTTTAGGTTTCATGATGGCAAACCAGTTAAGTGTTCCCAGTATGATGCGTTGGTGGAACTGGCCTCTATCTGTGCTCTCTGTAATGACTCTTCACTAGACTATAATGAGGTTGGTAGAAAATGGTTCTCTCTCTTTTTTTTTTTTGTGTGCAAACATGAAGCACCTTGCATGTTTGACATTTTTGAATGACTCCCACCGTCATTGGTCTTTTTTTTCTGTCTTTCCAGGCCAAAGGTGTGTATGAGAAAGTGGGTGAGGCCACAGAGACGGCTCTCACATGCCTGGTGGAGAAGATGAACGTGTTTGATACTGACATCAAAGGCTTGTCCAAGATTGAACGAGCGAATGCCTGCAATTCTGTATGTAACTATGGAGATATATATATTTGTATATATATGTATGCATGTGTATATATATATATATTTGTATATATATGTATGCATGTGTATATATGTATGTGTATACATAAATATACATACATACATACATAAATATAGTTTTTGAATTAATCTTAAAAGGAGAAGGGGGTTCTAAGAACTTTTTCATCATAGGTTATCAAGCAGCTGATGAAGAAAGAGTTTACCCTGGAATTTTCCAGAGACAGGAAGTCCATGTCTGTATATTGCACTCCCAACAAAGCACGTTCCTCTGTTGGCAAGATGTTTGTAAAGGTAAACAAAATGCAGCCAGTGGAATTCTAGGCTGTGAAATGGCTTATTTAAAATATTTCTGTTGCTTACTGTCCTTTTTTTCTTATCTTTCCTGCTCATAGGGTGCCCCAGAGGGAGTGATTGATAGGTGCACACACATCCGTGTAGGCAGTAACAAAATGCCCATGACCCCTGCGATCAAAGAGAAGATCCTATCTGTGATCAGAGAGTATGGGACTGGCAGGGACACCCTACGTTGTCTGGCTCTGGCTACGCGAGATAACCCCCTGAACAAAGATGACTTGGTGTTGGAGGACTCTACTCGTTTTATAGAGTACGAGGTGAGTTTGAATGTGTGGATAGACTGACTAGGTTCCCCTAAAAACTTACAGTTTTGAGCTTCTGTGTAATTCACAGTCTTGTGTTGGTTATTACTTGATTTGTTTATTTTTTTCTTTTTATAATCCAGACTGATCTGACATTTGTGGGCTGTGTTGGCATGCTGGATCCTCCCAGAGCAGAGGTGGCAGCATCTATTAGGCTTTGCCGTCTTGCTGGCATTAGGGTGATTATGATCACAGGAGACAACAAGGGTAAGTGGGAAAAGATGTATCTGTTTATGTAACAGAGAAAATATGAATAAAATTAGGCGGTTTATGATGGGTTGCATATTGGGAAACCTGAAGGTATAAATATTTTGTGCTTCTACATTTTAGGTACAGCAGTGGCTATTTGCAGGCGTATTGGTATTTTTGGAGAAGATGATGATGTTTCCAGTATGGCATTCACTGGCAGAGAATTTGATGACCTCTCCCCTGCTGCACAAAGAGAAGCTGTGGTCAAGGCTCGCTGCTTTGCCCGTGTTGAGCCTGCACATAAATCCAAGATTGTTGAATATCTACAGTCTTATGATGAGATTACAGCGATGGTAGGAATATTTAATTTTGACTTATGCAGCCTAAAAGAGTGTGCATTTATTTTTGATGTTTTAAAAATTTTCAGGGGAGGGCTTTTTTTGTTTTTTAGATCATACTGATTTTGTCTTGTGATTTTTATTGTGTATCAGACTGGTGATGGAGTAAATGATGCCCCTGCTCTAAAGAAAGCAGAGATTGGCATTGCCATGGGATCAGGAACAGCTGTAGCCAAGACAGCCTCAGAGATGGTGCTGGCTGATGACAACTTTGCCACTATTGTAGCTGCAGTTGAGGAAGGCAGAGCCATTTACAACAACATGAAGCAGTTCATAAGATACCTGATCTCTTCAAATGTGGGAGAAGTTGTTTGGTGAGGATGACTGACTGATGTATATACACACACACACGCAGTCTCTTAATTCTCTATGAAATTATGTCCCTCTAAACACATTGTAACTTATCAGATTTTATTACAGTTTGAAATTTTGTTTCCTTCTGTTACAATGTTCATGCTTCTTTGTGTGCAGCATCTTCCTGACTGCAGCTCTGGGGTTCCCTGAAGCTCTCATCCCTGTTCAGTTGCTTTGGGTCAACCTGGTGACCGATGGATTACCTGCCACAGCTTTAGGCTTCAATCCACCAGACTTGGACATCATGAGCAAACCTCCACGCAATGCTCGAGAGCCCCTTATCTCTGGGTGGCTCTTCTTCAGATACCTTGCCATTGGATGTAAGTTGGCATCGTGGAATAGAGCAAATAGTTGAGAAGTTGCTGATTATCAAACATTTCTGAAAAAGCAAACATTTAATTGTTGTTTTGAGAGTAGAGAGTATATACTTGGTCGGTACTTGAAAGTCATTACTGCTTCTCTTCTGTTCTTATTTGACTAAGCAGATGTTACAGATCAGTGGAATGCTTTTTTTTGTGTCATTAGGTTATGTCGGGGCTGCCACTGTTGGTGCTGCTGCCTGGTGGTTTGTTGCTGCTGAGGATGGACCGAGGATCACCTTCTATCAGCTGGTACAGCTACTTTTCCCTTGAATACACACTTGAAAGCTGGAACTGCTGACGTTTTCGGTTGATGCTGTTCAAATGAGAGCACAACTTTGGGGTACAAGCCTTCCATCATTGTGTGTGTCAAGCAATTCATTCACAAATGCGGTATGCATGCAGTGTGTAGTGCAAGTACTGTTTACATTCTACACTTAAGCAATCTTTTTTGAGAGTGAAATTGCTAAAATGTCACATACGTGTGTTGGTCATGGATTTGCTGCAAGAAGAGATGGTAACTGTCAGTGAAACAAGAGCTCTACAGGTTTCCTAAAATTCATGTACACGAGAGATCAAAGACCGAAGAGCTCAGCAGACTCAGTTTCCATGTGCATGTATTGTTGCTATGAAAAAAAAAGCAGACATGCATGCATTTATTTCATTCATTAAACATTTAAAACCAATTCTGACGACTAACGTTAGTAACTTCTGAACTCTGCACTTGCATGAATGAATAACGGGCACTGTACAATAAGCTTGTTAAGCTTGACAAACAAAATGATGACTTTGGGTTGAAATGCCTGGTTGTTTGCCATAAGTGGATACTATCTATTGGTTCTGATTTATTTGTCTTTGACCTACCACAGAGCCACTTCCTACAATGTGGTCCAGAAAACCCAGACTTCCAGGACATGGACTGTAAGGTGTTTGAGTCCCCTTACCCTATGACCATGGCCCTGTCAGTGCTGGTTACCATCGAGATGTGCAATGCTCTTAACAGGTTGGTTTGAGCAATACACGCCCTTCTTGTTACTAATGTTAAAAAAACAACAACAAAAAAACACCTTGATCTCATCCTGGTCTTCATACACTCTTTCATGCTGTTTCATTTCATGAATAAATGTTACTGGGGTATTTAACCAGCATGTTGCATTTGTACTTCCAAGTGTAAGAACATGTAACAAGGACTAAAAACACGAGTCTGTAGATGCACTGCATGAGGTAGAGTGGTCCAGATAGGATGAGTAGGTAGGTAGATCCTGGGATGTCTGAAGAGTGAAAACATAGATGCACATGACATGTCCCAGATTTATAATTATGAATCTGTTTAATCAGCTTAAAACTAGGTAGGGACAAGGATTATGATAAACATAGGTCTGATGTAATTTATAGGTTGTGGTGCAAGGATAACTAGTTGAGAACTGAGCATGGGACTGATGAGTTAGTGATGTTGGCTGGCTATTACAAACATTTTCACAGCGTTATAAAGTCTGCCATCACATAATAGAGAACTAGCAAAACTATGTTTTTAATACTGAGGCATGAAAAAGACTTGAAACTGAACATAATGACACACACACACACACAGCTTGCTTAAGAAAATGAGACACAAGAGCTACGCGGGTTTATTTTGGTGCCTTGGTCAAACACAGAACATATTAAGTTGGCAGGAAGTTGGATACAAAGAGAGCATTCAGTGAAATTTCAAAATACGAGTAGGCTCCAACTTTTACATTGATATTATGTTAACCTGTGTGTGTAAATAATAGAGGATTTTGAGCAACGTATGAGGAGATGGTCAGGTTAAGCCAAACAAGCAGATGCACTACTTAGGATGTTGAGTTTTCTGAATTTCAACATTTGTGTCTTATGAAATACATTGATGATTAGTAACTTTTCAAACATGTATTTCCACAAATGTATACATTTAAAATTATACAACATCAAAACATGTTTAATAAGTGTAATGAACAAATGTACCCTTTTGTGTTTGTTAGTGTGTCAGAGAACCAGTCCCTGCTGCGGATGCCTCCTTGGGAGAACGTGTGGCTGCTGGGAGCAATCTGCCTCTCCATGTCTCTGCACTTCCTCATCCTCTATGTGGAACCTCTTCCAGTGAGAAATATTTAGCAATTTTGCATACTTTCTGAACACACAAAAACAATAGAATTGGCATGGTGGCGGAATGACTCATTCTGCTGTCATGCACTTTCTGCATAGTGCTAATTCTGTCTCTCAAACTGTAGATGTTTATCCAGTGGACTGATTTTTTTTTTTTTAATTCACAGATAATCTTCCAGATCACCCCGTTGAATCTGATACAGTGGCTAATGGTGCTCAAGATCTCTCTGCCTGTCATCCTACTGGATGAAGTGCTCAAGTTTGCTGCTAGAAACTACCTGGAGCCTGGTAAAGAGCTGGAGAAGCCTTCCAGCTCTAAAGGCTGCTCCCTGTCTGCATGTATGGAGGGCATCTCATGGCCGTTTGTGGCCATTTCCCTCCCCTTGGTCCTCTGGATCTACAGCTGCGACACTAACATGGCCGACATGTTCATGTCCTGACTGACTTGAGCACACCCTCGACTTTTCCATTCCCCACCCACTGCCATCACTTCCCTCTTTCCTCTTCTCCTCTCTGCCTTCCTAAATGTGCATAGCTAATGTGTGTGTATGCGTGTGTGTGGATTTAGAGTGTGTGTGCGTGTGCGCGCGCTCACGCATGTGTGCGCGTGCATGCATAAGGAGGACCAACTTAAATCTATGAAACGTAACAAATAATATAAGATGTTAACCTTGAAAAGTCACATGTTTTGAGTTGGAATAGGACCTTTGAATGGGTGAAGCTTTAACTGCGAGTGTTAGAAGACCATCACTCCCATGGCTGTGGACTTTTGTTAATGGTTTGAAAGAAAATATAGTTTTGCCAGTTTTTTCCCCCCTTTTTTTTTTTTTTTTTGTTAATGTTAATATTGCCTTTAAGGTATATTTTAAAGATGTAGGCAATACTATGTCCTATGTCACTACAATTGCAGAAAACTTTGTTTAGCTTCCCTATTGATGAAAAGGAAATTTAAGAAATCAGAATAATTAGAACTGTACAGAGGTTGAACACTATTTTATGCAACTTTTTTTTCTTTTTTTTTTTTTTTAAAGGCTTTGTAAATTGTTTGACCAGTGTGGCTTAGACATACCGCCTTGATTTATTTTCTAATGTTTACCATTGTGTCTTCAGTATAAACTCAAAACTCTGCAAGGACAAGCTCCATGTGGCAGACAAGGATGGGGACAGGTTTGGGATGCTTGACTGAAAGAAAAGAAAAAAAAACAAAAACTGAGAAACAAAAAGCTGCATGCCCTGTGACCAAGCATGAACTGTATCTTGTTTCTCATTTCTAATTTAATTGTGTATGCCCCCCCCCCCCATTAGAACATAAATTAACTTTGTGGCTGTTGTTCTTTCTTGTTTGTTTTTTTTTGTTTTTTTTTCTTTTTACAATATTGATTGAAAATAAGTCAGTTTTTTCTGCACTGGGCAGAGCACAGCTACCTCAATATGATTAAAGAATATTTTTGCTCATCTCGAGATGCTTTTCCAGAAACAGTTTTCCTAAATAATAACATCAGAGGTGTGCCACTATTTGCTTGTGCAGAAAAAAATAATTAAGAACAAAATGTTGCTAACATTTTAACTTTATATTTTGTTTGTATGAAACTATGACATTCATTAATTTTGTTTTGCTGTGGAGACAGAGCTGGGTGGGGATGCTGTACATTATTTACCATCTCCATGGCGTTTGATTCAAAGGACAGAAGTATTGAAATCTTAGACATTACTAATATAGTAGTAAGTACTCCTATTGAGCATTGATTGCAAATAAAAATCCCAAATGTTTTTTTTTTCTACTTCAAGAAAAATACACTCATGAACCCTTTGAATCAACGTGTTTTCTGTCTTTATTTAATACAGTTGCTCATGGTTTTCATTCTTTTTGTATTCAGTGTTTTTGTATGTACATACTACTTGAATACAGATATTTCAGACATATGAATGCCTTTTTTTTTGTTTTGCTTTTAATTTTGCTTTTTTTTTTTTTTTTTTGCTTTTTTTTTCTGGCAGCTTGGCAGATGGGAGGTATTCATGACAGATCCTAATATGGTGTATATTTGAGTCTGGCAGGCTTTAATCTTGAGTGCTTAGTTTGTGGTAGTGTAGGCTTGTTGGACCAGAGCCTACACTGTCAACTCCACTAATCCTAAGCATAGTTTTGTGTGACTATTTCCCATTTGTGGGGGAAAAACAAAGAAGTTTAAAGCATGTTTTC
>JBAMYA010000004.1:11083532-11097657 GCA_037176975.1 Arrhamphus sclerolepis | reverse complement strand
GAAGTTTAAAGCATGTTTTCAGGCAGAAGTCAAGGTTATTTGCACTGTACTCTTAAAAAAATGCCTTTTCTCCCCTCTCAATGCCTTCCATTGGCTTCCCTGTCACAAGAGTGAGTATCCATTTACATCGTTTCGATAAATGCATCACCATAGAAGTGAAGAGAAAATTCTTAAAAGCATAATACCGTATGGATCTCCCTCCCCCCCGAAGTATTTTGAGAAGGTGAACATGCAATTGTGCATGCATAAGGGAGTAATGTTGCCACCTTTCTACCACACTTCACCGTTGTGAATGTCACAGTGTGCTGTTCTTCTCACCCTTCCGACACTTGCTTATATTCACAGAGTACACTTGTGGGAAAAAAAAAAAATTAGATTTCATAATTAGGATTTAAAAATGTGTCATTGTAGTGTCAGAGCCAGAGTGCTGTACTGACGTTTGTTTCTCCTTTTTAGGTTGGCTTTCATGAGAGTTTTTTACAGTTAAAGATTGGACTCAGAACCACCCCGAGTCATCCCACCATCCAGCGTGTGTGTGTTCACACTAACCTTCACTCACCTCAGACACCACGATGACCAGCAGTATGTATCAATACCCAAGCGAAGAGTACGACCAAATCTATGGGGGTATACTTGTAGTATTCGTCACAATACATGACCACATTTCAACACGCATACCTCTGTGTGCATATGCTTAGAGTATGAAACTGTTCCAGTTTATTAACAGGGACGTTCTTAACACGCTCAATGAATCCTTCTTGCATGAAGAACTTATTTCCATCTTCCATGGTAGCTTGTCACATAGAAAACCATTCAAACATTTGGTGGATTAGTCTTAGTTGTACATCAGTGTACAAAACTCATGCATGCCTTTCAGCTGTATGTAGGCTTTGCAATTTGTATTTATAGATTCCAATGTATAGTATTCAAATAGCATTAAGAAGGTTTTAAGATGGATATATAATAAATAATGAGAAATCACTGTTTTTATTGTAATGGTTTGGGTATTTTGCACAATATTAGACTTGGAGAAATGGTTAATGCTGAACTTTACTGTGCTCAACCTGAGGTTTTTTTTTGTTTGTTTTTTTCTTTTTTTACACTTTTCTTTTTTAAATTAGTTTAACCACTGTAGATTGATCCATATACTTCAAATAATTAGCTCTCTGCAATGAGGATGACAGACTGTCACTCATTCTTTGGTAAACCTGCAATACAACGCGTTATGTTTTCTTATTGCCTTGGCATTCCTTATTGTGTATCTTTGACTGCTGTAAAACTGTGATTTAATGTGAGGTGACCTGTACGGTCTCCTTAGCGCGACACCTTGTTGAAGATCAGCACCCATACAAAAAGAAGACTTCAATCATTATAGAAGACTAATAATGATTGTTCATGATGAGTTATTGAAGTTGATGTTTCAGGTAAATAAAAATAATATAGTATTTGATTTGTGTCCGTATTCTTTCATTGCATTAGACAGGTGTAGAAGGGAAATTTGCTCCATTGTATTGTTAATTTATTGACCTAAAAACATACCCACTTCTTTGGGTTTATAGACTCACATTCCTGAAGATTTTTCACATTGATGTGAAACGTCCGAACGTTATTGGAAGAATGTGCAATGTTCGTCCACCAGGTGGCAGTGTTTACAGTAATAATGCACCTGCTTGTAGGTAGGGAGTTTAGCTTTAAAATGAATCCAGAGAAATTGAAACGCTGTGATAAAACAAACTAATGATGTGATCTAATAATTGTTAGAATGGGAATTATTGGGTTTAGTGGTGTGGCGTTGATGGCTGGTTTGGAATGTATGTAGAGTTTGGAGGCTTCGTTGTGGCTAAAATATTCAAGCTCATGAAGACCATCTTAAACTGAGTATCGTGCGTCAGTCTAGAGACCACAACCTGAGAATAAACAGTGCCCTCAACCCTCCCAATCCAGACTCTGTCTCTTTAACCAGCAGGCTCGCTGGTTGCCTGGTCCCTCCCATTCTTCAGCTCCTCCAGGGTTGCTGGGTTGAGATGGGAGCGCACGCAGCAGCAGCACCATCACGACTCAAGACGCGAGATGAATCTGGAAGGAGACGCTAAAACCAACATTTTTATGTACGTGCTTTGGAAAAGGAAAACAATGGGATAACGAAAGCGAGTCCTTTTGCCTACGCAGGACAGCACATATTGATCCGCTTCTCTCTGAAACTGATGTCGGCGCTGCCGTTTTGCGTCTTCTCTCCATTCTCCTGCTGGTACAAAGGCGCTTATAGTCTGGAGTAGCAGCACCTGGGATTACAGTCACATGAATGGGTCAGAGTGATCGGAACAAAAATCTAACAAACTGGGAATTTTAAACAGAGTGAGTAAAGCGACCAGGATTAAAAGACTTTCTTTTTTTTCTCTCTCTCTTGGCAAACAGACCACTGTGTCGTCCAGAGAAAACATGCTGCCATTGTATTGAGGCAGATTCTTTTAAATCTTAATTTGAAAGTGTCCTTTTTATTTAATAATGCACGACAAAGTTGGACTCTATTGCAGCTTTTTATTCCCCTGTACGTGTCGCACATTGCTTCATTTCTGTTTGACAGAGCAGCCGGTCTTTTTTGTCCAGACTGGGATGCGTCGCTGCGACTGCGCAACCTACGACAAGTGTCAGCAGTCAGGCAGTGTGATTGTGGACAGGTTACCTGAAGGCCTCTTATAAACAGCCCCCTGTTGTTAAAGGGGCCATTGTTGTGAACAGAGAGTGTGGCGAAGTGGACTAGGAAGGGTCAAACTGTGCGCACTTGGCATCCCCTCCTTCCCCATCCCCCTGTCTCCCAAGTAGGGTCGGTCACAGAAAATAAATTAGGAACAATATGGTGGAGCCAGTGGGTTTCATCGAGGCCTGGAAAGCGCAGTTCCCCGAGTCGGAACCCCCCAAGATGGAGCTGCGGTCAGTGGGTGGAATAGAGCAGGAGTTGGAGAGGTGCAAAGCATCTATTAGACGCCTGGAGCAGGAGGTGAACAAGGAGCGCTTCCGCATGATCTACCTGCAGACTCTCCTGGCCAAAGAGAGGAAAAGCTATGACAAACAACGCTGGGGATTCAGGAAGACGCCACTAAATGAAGGGATGGACCCTGCAGCCACACAGGGTGCAGAATCCCAGCAGCCTCACATGCAGGAGACTGGTGGGGTTGGAGTAGGTGTTGGAGGATATGGTGGAGTTTGTGTTGATAGAAGTCGCTTTCAGCCTCTTGGAGATGGAGCTGGGAGGTCCAAACCTAGGCCCCCACCAGCAAGGAAGTCAGCCTCCCATGGAGATGGCCTTGAATCAGCTTTTGACATACCCCAGCAAGCTGAGTCAGCATCCTGTGACAACCTAGATGGCCTATCCCCATCCAAACAGAGAGGCGGTGTTACCGTCTCACCCCGCAGGCCCACCCTTCCGCCCCCAGACAAGGAGCTGCCCTCTGACCCCAAGGACAAGCTAGGTATGGGACTTGGAGTGGCAGCTCTTAGATCTAACTTTGAGAGGATAAAACGGGCCAACTCTCACTCTGCAGGTGATGTAGTCAAGGGGCAGGAGAAGCTCCTGCCACCCCCACCACCACCACCGTTCTATACCAACATGGAATTCCATCATGAGAGGGGTTTAGTCAGGGTCAACGACCGTGATGTGTCTGAGAAAATCAGCTCTTTAGGCAGTCAGGCCATGCAGATGGAGCGAAAGAGATCTTTACATTCCCTCCCAGGTAATCTGGCTACAGTGGCAGGTGAGCTCAGACCTAGACCTGTATATAGAGGACGGTCAACTGAGAGCACCTGTGGATACGATGCAGAATATGAAGATGGCGAGCCCAATCAACGACATTCAGGGAGGGCCAACGGGGGTAAACCTCCACCTCCACCTTGGCAACCATCTGAGTTCCAGGCGTACTCCAGTGTCTATGTCGGTGGGGTAATGATGGGCGAGGGTGGCAGTGCAGATGGAAAAGGAGGTGGCAGTGGGATCACAATGAGAGACCATGAGGGAGGTGACGATCACCTTCTGACCTGGCCACGCCGCTCTTACTCGCCAGGCAGTTTTGAGGATGCCGGAGGAGGTGGCGGCTATACGCCAGACTGCAGCTCTAATGAGAACCTGACATCCAGCGAGGAGGACTTCTCCTCAGGGCAGTCCAGCCACATCTCACCCAGCCCCACCACGGCCTTCCGTCGACCCTTCAGAGAGAAGAGCCGCTCGCCGTCCCAGAACTCTCAGAACTCTCAGCACTCCTTCGATAGCAGCAGCCCCCCGACACCTCAGTCCCAAAAGCATCACCACCGGCAGCAGGGAGGCCACGTGGTCATGTCTGAGGCCACTATTGTGAGTGTCCGCAAGACAGGTCAGATCTGGCCACCTGCTGCCCATCATGACCTCATGCCCCACGGTAGAGCATCCCATGACAACAGTTACCATGGAGACCACTTAGGTGAGTTGTAGCTGGTGTCTCTCTCTAATCTGTGTTGTGGTTGAGCTCAAACAGACATCAGACAACGCAGACATCAAGTAAAAATGAATGTGAGGGTGAGTGTAATTTAGTCAGGCCTTAATTGTGGTATGTTGACATTTGTTTTGGATTTGCTGTCTGTCTTTTGAGTAATTTTTGACTTTCCTCTTCAAACCAGAATGTAGCTAAACGTGATTGATGGTGTGAGTAAGATTGCAAGTGTGTTTGTAGATGTGCAGAACAGTGTGTCCTTTGGATGGCCTTGCGTGGGAGAAAGATTAAAGATCCACCTCTGCTTATCCCTGGAATGTCAGTCGGGTGGGTGAACAATGAATGTGGTCAGTCTGGGCTGAAATTTGAAGTCTAGCCTGACTCAGACAAGCTCTTAGTACTGAATTCAAATCACAGGTGTCTGCCTTTCAGAAACAGTCTACAACCTGTCTGCAACTGCAAGCTGAAACTCTTGACCAGCTCAGACTAGAACAAAAGAAATCCACCCCCATCTCTCCATACAATTATCTGCATTTTACTCAACCACTAAATTACAACCTTTTAGCCATGGCAGCTCACCAGGATGCACGTGCAGCCAGTAGACAGAACCATGCATACCGGGCATACTGGATAACAGGACAAGGAAGTGTGTTTCTTTGAGTAAAGCACATTAATATACTTTAGTTTGCTCTCGTATCTCAGTAAAGTCTCAATTTCAGTCACTGTGCCAGGTCACGAGAGATAAAACCAAACACTGTTGGAGTAATTCAAATATTTGATATGATTTTAAGACTGGAGAGTGGTTTACTAAGTTGCAGTCGGAAGCAGTTGTACAAATGGCCAGTTGAGCAGTGGAAGTGTCTAGTTTTAAACAGCCTACTGTATTTCATCAGATTTTGGACTGGTGCCCTGTTTGACCAGACGGGCAGCAGGGCATTGGCACTACATGCTTGAAACGGTGCCAGAATGAACTGGAAGGAGGTTGTAAGATGGTCAAAACGAGAAAATAGATGGTAATGAGGGAGAGGGGGCTGAAAATTACAGCTGTCAGCTGTACTTTTCAAAAAACAAAACAAAACAATGCGATAACATGAATTCCTAAGATTGATGCTGTGCTGCTGCAACCGGTGAGTAATTTCTGAGAACATCACCGTTATTCTCATTACTGTGTGCAACCTGTTAGCGCTCACAGTTCTCAGTGCATCAATAACTCATTTGTTTGAATAGAACCTGGGACCCTGGTGGAATCAGTTAAAGTGCTTTTCCAGAGAGGACGTGATCATCAGAGTACAGTTGGGTCCTTTCCGGATGTCCAGCCCACAAATGGTAGCAGTGAAAGTAAAAAAAAAAAAAAAAAGATCAAGTAAAAAGCAAATCTTTGACAGTTTAGAGCGATGTAGAACTTTCAGTTCTAACAATAATAAAGATTATTTGTACGTTTCTGCATACCCTGATAGGACATCCCCAGCAAACGGCTAGCTAATTCTTCAGCTGCTGTGTTTAGGATTATCACCGCAGTGTCTGCCCTCTTTGTTTTACCATATTTTCCACAACAATGAGCCCTGTGGGAAGTTTGGCGAGCCGGAAGGGCAGGACTGGAGATGGAGGTTGGGGGGCGGTGATGGTGGTGTTTGCAGACAGTGATGTATTTAGTGGGATAATCTGGAATTTGAGCATAAGAAGTGAAATGTTGGTTAGACACCCTGCAGAGCGGTTGTGTTCTCTAGATGGGTTAAGCTGTTGCCAGACAGTCACGATGTTGATGGTGCATCATTTTAGAATCTGGTGGTTGGTCCATTTATACATATGTTTTTTTATCGAGCAGGAACAAAAAAAAAAAAAAGAGGTGATGGTAAAGGAACAGGAATCGGGAGTGTGTTTTTGGTGGATGGCTGATAATGCTAATAAAGATTGGGACAGTGCTGTGAGGAAGACTGAATGATGCAGAGTGCAAGGCAAAGCTGTCGTTTCTCGCTTCACTGGTCAGGGATACGGGAGCTGCAAAGAGGCACAGATGGGAAGAATTCTCCCGTTGTGTAACACAAACACACACGCTTGATGTTTACTCTTACACCTTTTAGGCCGCTTTGCCTTCAGAGGTAGGTGTACACGTGCAGTATGTGTTCCTGTTTTATAACCTGAGATAGCAGTTGGTCTCTTCTCTTCTCTTCTCTTCTCTTCTCTTCTCTTCTCTTCTCTTCTCTTCTCTGTAATGACAGCAGCAATTACTTTTCAGTGTGTTTTGTTTACTGCACAGAGGGGGATTTTTCAAGATCAAAAGTTTTACATGCTGAGCATGAAAAAAGAAATCATTGAAAGATTAAATGGAAGAAATTTCCTGAATATTTTTAAGTGGGAAAAGAGGGAAGTGGGAATTCAACTCACACACACAAAAAAAGAGGGAAAAAACATGTTTGGAGGCAAAACCATCAGCTGCCGACTTTTCATATTTGAACTGGATTGAGCAAACATGAGCATGGCAGTCTTACATCAAACACTCAATTATTCATGCTGAGCGAGATGGCTGACAAGTCTCTTCTCCATCAGCATGACTCGATCTTTATGTCTTCTTCCAAAGGGGAAGAAAATCTCATGAAATGGCAAACACACACACACACAAATACTTTTAAGATGGCAGGGGTAGAAACGATATGTGGTTCATGTAAAGCTGAAAAAACAAACAGATGAAGTTTACCTAATAAATCTTACCTGCCTACACCAACAGCATGACCCACTGAAAGTTTTAGGGAGTTTAAAAACAAAAAACAAGCCTATCCATACACTGTTTCCATTAATTCAACTGAAAGGAAATCTGCCTCTAAACCAGTGAATACCTGTGGCTTTGTGCCCTCTGACAGCGATGCCAAAGCAGGATGACACAAAAAAGCTTCAGTTCATTGTGCAATGCTTCCAGCTGTGTCCTGTCTGCACTAGTACGTCTTAGCAGATACGACATCTTGCTCTCTTTTGTCAGTCTTTCTGGTCTTACGGTTAGTCTTTGCATTGAAATGTTTTATCAGTTTAAATTTGTGTGTGTGGTTTTTTTAAATGTCAGCTTCGAGTAAGCATGTTTTGGGAGAAATCTTACCATGGATACCCTTGTTTATGACACTTTGTAATGACCCTGTTACTGATAACCGTGTCTTCGCTGATCAGACTGACTCAGCAAGTAGTTGGCCCTTCAGGTTGTTCTGTGTCATCTGGGATTGGATTGTTGGTGGTGGATCCTGTGGGTTGCTGTGCAGATTCTCCAGGGATTGAGGTCTGAGATGTTTGGAGAAATCTGTCTTTTGGAAAAAGAACTCGGTGGAAAGATTAGCTGGTGTGTGTTTTTAGAATACTGCTGTAATTTTACTAAATCTTATGCAGATACGTGTGTGTATGTGTATATGCACATATATATGCATGTATGTAAGTTTAAACAGTTTCCTGAGGTCTTAATGAAACGTCTGCGATAATGAAACCGGTTTAAAACATATTAAGCCTGAGAGCTGCAGCTCAGAGTCGTCACATCTGCAGAAAGCACCATGAATATATAGGAATTAAATGAGAAGCTTGGAAAACATCACTTGAAGCAATGGAGACTCAACTCAGCATTACCATAGCAACACGTCCGCACTACGACCCATCACTGTGCTAGAAGAGTAAGACCTGTGTAGGCTACATGTTCTGGGTATCACAGCTTTCCTCCAGACTGAAAACCTCTCTGCTGCTGCTTCTACCCTCTCTTTACGTGCCATGTCAGATTACTGTTTATGCCGTAACGCCATCAGTATTTGTTTTTTTGTTTTGTTTTTTTCCCACTATATGAGAAAAAGACTGTGTGACGTGAGAAAAGTGTGAATTTCTTGAGTCTCATCCTCTGTGCGTGAGAGTTGGCAGACCTGCTACTGAAGCATGAACTGGAGAAGAGAAACTGGAGGAAAAAAAATACAGTTGCAGAGAAAAGACTTTGGCATCCTCAAAAGCCCCATTGGAGATAAAATCTATTTATGCCATCAGTGATGTTCAGATTCTCAGTATTGTTTCTAATTTAATTTGTTGTTTAACTTTGCGTTGCGAGACATGGAGCTGATTGTGTTGCTTGAGCGTTTGTGTTTGACAGTCATAATTTTTTTTTATTTATTTTTTCTCCCTTGTGATCACTGGCCAAAGCTGTGCAACGAGGCTGCCAGAGAGGATCTGAGGCTGCACGCATCTTCCTTTCTCATATAGTATTTCTGTTCTTTTCTTGGGTATTGCCTTTTACATCATGTGAGTCAACATTTCCGTGTGTGTGAGTACAGGGAGGAGCCAGAAGACAAAACAGAAATGCTTTACAGTAGTCTGGTCTGGTGTATCACAGTGATATATATATATATATATATATATATATATATATATATCTATAGACACACTCACACACATATACAGGCTGGGGAGATACTGGAGCTCTTAAAAAGGTTTGTTCAGTGTTTGCAGTTGAGTGAACTTGGCAGTAAGAGCTGGCACACAGTAGTTACAGGCTCCTCTGCAGGCTCAGAGTGGTGGAAGGTGAGGGAAAGAAGGATTGGGAGAGGAGGAGTTTGAGCCGGAGAAAGCGGATCAGGCTTTGTTGCCAGCTGGTGCTCGACCTGCTCAGACCAACACAGGCTGAAAAGTGTCCTTTTTACTGTGATCTGTAACTGGAGATGAACATGTCCTTTCTGAAGAGAGCTTAAACCTGTACGCTCCATTCAGAATGTACTCTCTGTTTATTGCTTTTTCTTTACTTTTAACAGTCTATCAAGCAAGAAGAACATGTTTTACTATCACAACTTGATTATGATTCCTTGTGCTTTTAAATGGTGCAAATTACAGTGCAGAGTTCTGTACCTCACCACACAGATTACATTGCTATGTTCCAAATTCTTTGTGGCAAGTACACAAATTTGTCTCAGACATGTAAAAAAAAGTAACAGGACGTGAAGCTTCTCTTGTGCGAGTCCAGAACGTGGTGTTGGGTCGTGTGTTTCAGCAGCAGAGATCCAGTGGGGCTGGAAGCTCCAGCGGCTCCCCCATTGAGAGTCAAACTGTCTGACCTGTTTGGAGAGCTGGAGCGGCCAGTTTCAGGCCGGCAGCCGACCAAAAACCGCTCTGTTCACATGTTTGTTTAAACGGAAACAACTTCTGGACAGGTGTGTGTGAACACTGTTATTTAGCTTTAACACGGATGTCTGGATGAAGTTTAGGACATTCAAGCTTGAGGGAAAGCATATTTGATGATTGTAAAAGGACACTGCTGACCGGCATGCTAATGGAAACACGCATTTGTAACCGTGCGAAGAATGATTACTCTTCCCTGTTTCTGTTTGTTTCTTCTCCTTTTTGTGTTTGCTTGTATATTTGCTGTGCCAAGTATCCAGCCACAATCTTTCCTATGGTGACTGAGAGAGCTTGTAAAGGAAAGGGAGGAGGGAAAAAAAGAGGACTTGGAAAATCCCTGACATAAATTCTGGTGACTTCTTTCTGTCCATTTTGTCACAGACCTTCTATTTAAACTGTGGCCATCTTTGGCTCTCTGTAACGTGGCTCGTGTTTTTTCATTCACAGAACTTGTTTGGCCTCGGCGAAGGGAAACTGAGCTGGTGAGCGCGCAACCATAACTGCTCACCACAGGCCTTTGGCCTTATAGGATAAAAGCCTGCTGGCGTGTGTTGTTTCTGTGGTTCCCGAGTCAACTTTCAATCTCTGAGTTTTCTAAGACACCGGTTTACATTTTGGCTGGATGGAAAAGCCTGGTTTCTGTTTGAGATCACGTGGCATCAGTGAAGGCGAAATGTAACAAAGGCTCACACACATCTACGTCGTGTGGAGTTGCATCCTGATTTTATGTCTCCGTTTACTCAGCTTTGGACGTAAAAGTTGCACTAAAGCTAATTGACTAACCACAGGGAGGACTTTTCGATGGTTTCAGAAAATTCTCGTTACCTAGGCATCAGCGTTTAAATACAAACTGTACTTTTAATTTTCCTTTACAACATGAAAAACATGACAAGAGGACACAAAAGAAACAAAATGCTGATAAAATAAGAGCATACATTTCTGAATAGAAACCTCTGGTAAAATAACAAAAACAACAACAACATCAAAAAAAGACTGTGGTCATTATGTTCCCTTAGTTTAAGAGGTTTCACAAAATTATGACATCGACCGATGAACTCCAGTTTCAGGGACTCAAAAGTATTTGGGCATAGTGACATAATCATAAATATAACCATCATTTTTAATGCCTGAGTTAGAATGCTTTTCAGTCAATGAGTGTCTAAAGAGGGAGCTCAAGGCCCGGGGGACCAAATCCAGCCTGCTAATTCATTTTTATCTGGCCTGCGAAAGTGTGCAGAGACGATCTTCTACTTTTAACTAGAACATTTTTGAGGAAATTTCAATGAGCCGACATGAAAAAGTGGAATCACTGAGGTGGAGAGCAGCTGCTTTATGTCAGAAAGTCATGAATTAGCAAACGTTTGAAAAGAACTACAACAAAAAGTCACTTGTTTCTGTCGAAACCCATAATGTTTGTGAAATTACTTCTTTTTTTTATTTAAAAAATATGTGATTTTAGGACAAGAAGTTGAAATTATACAAAATTTGCAATTTTACAACTGTTGTAATTTTATGTCAAAGTGTTGCAGAAAGTTAATATTTTCCAACCAAAGAAATTGTAATTTCAAGTTAAAAAGTCACAGTTGAGTGACATTTGGGATTGTATGATAAAAAGTCTTGGTTTGTTGGAGGAAGAAAAGTCTTGATCTGTGCAATTTTAACATAAAAATGTTCTTCTTTTAGTACAAAATTCTTAATGTTAATAAGAATAAAAGTAATGGCTTTTGTAAATTTTGAAAAAATTTTTTTTCAAAAAAGTGATATCTGACAACAAAATCCACTTTTTAAAAAAAAAAAAAGTATTTTCTTTAAATGTATGATTATACTTGAAAAATTTGTGATTTTAGTACAAAAGCCTCAATTTTATGATAAAAGACTTGAAATTTGACATTTATCACAAAAATCCCCTTTTTGAAATTTTTTTAAAATTTACACTGGAGTCCAGGAACTAGCTGTAAATCTGGTAGAACAACCAGTAACCATTGTGATGGTGTGGCTCTGGGATGAAATTGTTTGACACCCCTGGCCTAAAGTCAGGAGTCCATGAACATCTCATTCCAAGCTGGAACCAGTCTGCCCATTCTCCTCAGACATCAACAATACATTGTCATCCACGCAACTGGATATTTTTATCCTTTTTGGACCATTTTCTGTAGATCAGCAGTTTCTGAAATACTCCATGCAACATTCAAAGTCACTTCAGTCCCCTTTCTTCCCCATTGTGATGCTCAGTTTGACCTTCAGCAGGTCGTCTTGACCACATCTCTTCTAACTAAATGTATTGAGTCGCTGCCATGTGATTGGCAGATTAGCCATTTGTGTAAAAAAAAAAATAGCAATTGAACAGAGGTGTACTTAAAAAAGTAGCTGGTGAGTGTATTAGTGAAACCTCTTAATTAACAGCTGGAAGTCCAAACTTTAATCGCATCTTAATTGTTTTATTTCAAATACATTATGGTGGCATGTAAAGACAACACTTTAAAAATGTTTGTGACCTAACTGTAGTTGGGATTAAAGTAGACTGTGATGGTTTATGTGATCTGATTCTGCTCCTGACTGACAGATTAGTACCGTGACCAACAGGAGTCAAACATGCTGTTGAGCCGTATGGTTCAGTCGTGAAAGTGAGGTGCAGATAAACGCGGACCACGAGCTTACTTTGACAGTCAGCCAATTACTTTAAACATTCTCTAGTAAGGATGGACACGAGTCTTGTCACGGAGATTCAATTATGGATTCAGAAGCAACAGAAACCAGATTACTTTAATTCATCTCCTCATGTAACACAGTTCACACCTCACCAGACACATTACAGCACTAATGCATCATGTGCTACATAGGGTGTTACACTTAGGGTTACCAGCGTTCCCATGCCAGCTGTAACGTGTGTGTGCATGTTTACCAGCTACTCGCTGATGTTTTCACATGGATTCTGGATCATGTGGGACTGGCAGACTGAAGATTTCCAATAGTCTCTCCCACACTTTTTTTGTCTGTATATATTAGCTTTTAAAGCTTTCTATGTATTTAAAAATACATTTTATTTCTCCTTAAAGCTCTTCATCCATCCATCCATCATCTGTACCCTTTTAGTCCTATGCAGGGTCACGGGGGTCTGCTGGAGCCTGTCCCAGTACTCTCTGGGAGAAAAGCAGGGGTACACCCTGGACAGGTCACCAGTCTATCCTTAAAGCTCTTTCTTCCTCTTATTTTTATTTTTTTACTCACAAGGCCCTTGCCTTGAGCTGTTTAACTTTCAAACTCTCTTCATCTCCCCATCCGTCTTAGTAAAACAGCTTCTTCTAGCTTCCTTTGCTTGTAGCCTATTCGAGGTTCATCACCTCTTCTTTCTTAGTTTATGCTGCTTTTCGGAAAAGCCGAGGGAGATCAAAAGGAGCTCGTTCCCTCCTCCTGCAGGAGCAGGTGAGTGTGTCTCTGTAGTTCTCAAAGAGAGATTACCTGACCAATCCGTGTAAAGCAGCAGAGTGAATGCCATCTGTGAGCAGCTGGCACCTTAATGACCGTCCAGACCGTCCCCATGTGTCTGCACCGCTGATTTGATCAGCATTTCAATCTTTGTTTTCATGTCTTTTCTTCCAGCTACTCATCAATGTTTATACTATTTGTCATGCGCTCCTGGTATCGCTTCAAACAATAACTTTTCCGTGATCAGGCCATTCATTTAGGAGAGACGTTTAATTGTCTTATTGTGTCATGGAGTTACACCACGCTCTGTATTTTAGATGCACCCACCAAGTTGTTGTGCACAAGTTAGAGATGATTATTTGTGAACGTCCACATTTGGATATTTGTACTCCAGCTCACAGAAGACCCGGATAACCAGAACATCAGCTCATTAAAAGGCTTTTTTCAATTTTTAATCCAGAGAGGGACTCTGTCTGTTTTTCTTTTGTTTGAAGTGAACTTCAGGAGTTGTTTCCACTACGGGAGCCGTAAGGGTGGACATGAGAGAGGAAGTTCTTCAGATCTTATTAGCTTTGTGTTGCTGCAGATGATGTAGACGTTGAGCCTGTTCCTATGCTACATGGAAGTCTCATACGCACGTCTCTGAGTCTTTATTTTACGGTCACAGACAGAGACATTGTATTTGTTGTATCTGATGATGGATACTTTGAAGCTCATTTAATACTCAAATCATGTAACAATGTGAAGATGAACAGCTCACAAGTAAGCGCTAATGATGACAACATAAATTAAAAAGAAAAAAAATCAAAATCCCTTAATTATTCATAATTAAAAAAAAAATTACCTGATGTGTGATAAAAAATTAAAATAACCCTCTATACAGTTCTCATGGATGTGGAGACCCAAACCAGGCTGCAAATAGGCTTGAACATCAACATCATCAGCAAAGTAAAGTCACTTCCTGGTTTAATCAATAATGTAGAGCTTTGGTGAGAAGACAACAGCCCTTATTTATACACACACACGCACACACACACGTACACGCACACAAAACATCCCGTTGCCGTTAAAACTGAATGTGCTCAACCACCGCGACCATCTATAATCACTTTTAG
>JBAMYA010000004.1:11054247-11083432 GCA_037176975.1 Arrhamphus sclerolepis | reverse complement strand
CCAGCAGGCCAAACTTATTCTTCCCCATTGAAATTGCGTCTGTGAGCGGTGACTCTATCACTTCTGCTCTTTTTTTCCCTCTATCATCTTCTCTCATTATTTCTCCTTTTTTCTTCCCTTTTTTCCTCCTCATAACCTAAGGGGTTGAATGCTTGGACTGGTGTGTGTGTGTGTGTGTGTGTGTATGGGGGTCAGGGGGTGTCTTGTACATGCACATATTTTTACCCCAACCTTTTTTTTTTCTGCCATGGGAGACCCTGCCTGTTTGAGTTATTTCAAAGTTTGTGGTTAAACAAGACAGCCCGAGGAATTTCTCCGTCTCTCCGTTTCCTCTCGTCTGTTCTCCTCGGTGAGCTTTGACTCATCTAAGGGGAACGAGGAGGCAACGGGGGGATGATTTTAACATGCGTTTGCTGCACAGCAAGCATGTCATGCCAAGCTTATCACTATGAACCTTCAATTGAAGGCCTTTTTTTTTTTTTACCTTTATCTGATATAATGAAGGCATTCTCATCACTCAGCATGAAAACAATGAGAAAGTATCACTTCAGACCAATGTGACGTTAAAACATACAGAAGGGAACTGTTTGATGTGCTTTATGCGTGGCACTGCTGACTATTGTTGAAGTTTTATTATCAAATGTGTGTTGCAGACTGAATGTGACCTGGAAAAAGGTTTGGAGATGAGGAAGTGGGTCCTGTCTGGGATCTTGGCCACAGAAGAAACATACCTCAGTCACCTGGAGGCTCTGCTGCTGGTGAGAACGCGCTTTTTATCTAGTGTCAGTAACAAACATCTGCAAAAACAAAAGTGGAACATGACCATGTCTCTTCTCAATCTATAAATGTAATGTTGACTAAATGTCAGCGACATTTTTACTCTGCTGTTCCCCTCACATTAGCGCCTTTCAGCTCAGTGATTTCATCTCATGGCCTTCATCTTTTCTGCCTCGATTCACTCGTAAACATGATGACCAGAAGGAAGAGACGGTTATTTTTAGCAAACAACTGATAAAACACCCTGTCTTTAGAAGGAAAAAAAGAGAATCATACACAGCATTATGTTTATCTACAATTTCAGGCATTTGTGAAGAAGGGAGCAGAGATAGAAGTAGAGTGAATATTTGACTTATATTCAGCAGGTTTGGGGAAAACATGAAATGCAAGCTAATATTGTGACGCGTACATTGAGCAACTCCTTGCCGACATTCATATAAGCTGAATCAAAGCTTTGAGCGGTTAATATGCAGCCTTTTAATGTTTGTTTATCTGACTTGCTGAAAAAATGTAGTGAATTAATTAAAAACAGAAAACAGCTGGAAATTTCCATGTTTGCTAACATTAGCTGTAATTAAAAATATCAGAAAAGAAAAACCACCCAGGCTGATGTAAGTGGTTGTCTACACCATGTACTGTGGTTCTGTGTGACTTGGTTAGAGCATTAGTTGTTTACTTCAGTAAAAGCATAAAAGAATATTTGGATGCTACAGAAAAGGTGACAAATTAAACAGAAGATCAAAATTTTTATGTCAAAATCGCGTGCCATCTGTCGGTGCCATCGAAACAGCTCCAGTGTTCTTTCAGTGGCATTTTTAAATCCACATCACTCTTCAGACTTCATGTTTTGGCATTTTAATCATGCCTTCAGTCCAAATGAATGCAAGCAGAGTCGTACTGAGACAGACCACTTCATCATCATGGAAATATTTCATCAGGGGTTAAAGGTGATTACTCAAAACAATTATTGATTTGCAGTGACCTTTCCCATCGAGGGACAAAGAGGCCCAAACCTTCCCAACAAAACGCACCCACAGTATAGTGTAGCCGCCCGCCATGACTTCTGACTGCAGCCTGAGGGGGCCACGCATTGATTTGCAGCCTCTTGGTACATGCCGCACATGCACTCACCCACTTGTCGAGAATACCATGAAGGAGGAGTCGATCATCTGTTTTGCCTTACACAACACAGCCATTGACCAACATCTTTGTAATTAAATGTGGGCTTTTTCGCCCTTGTGCTGTGCCAATGGTGTTACTGGTGCTCTCCCTGGGTTATGGTGGTCCACTTTCTGAGCTGACAGAGGGGTTACATCAAGCATCACAGCACCAACCACTACACATTCATTTACTGTACATACACCACAGCACAGCACCATACCACAAAAACTGTTTCCCCACTAATTAATTTGTCTCTTTTGTCTACTGTAGTATAGTGCTGGAGCTTGCTATAGATTTGATTTACCAAATGGTTTCTGTGAAACGGAACATTTTTTTAATCCACGTACCAATGCATCGCTCACCTGTTTCCTGCTCCGTCTGTCCCTTTCAGCCCATGAAGCCTCTGAAGGCCGCCGCTACAACGTCACAGCCTGTGCTCACTGTGGCTCAGATAGAAACCATCTTCTTCAAAGTGCCTGAGCTCTATGAGATCCACAAGGAGTTTTACGATGGACTTTTCCCCCGTGTCCAGCAGTGGAGCCACCACCAGCGAGTTGGGGACCTCTTCCAGAAACTGGTGAGGCTTTCTGTGCATGTGCATATTCAAACTTAAATGCAAAGAAAACATATGAGTCAAAGGGTTGGGCTGTTTGTGGTTGTAGTGTTTGTGTACCCATGGTACCATCTAGGTTCCTGGGTGTAACTGTCTGACACAACCTCTAATCAAAGTGACAGCATTGGGATCCAAAAAAGCTTGACTGCATTAGAAAAAAAGAAAGATTTGGGCTTCTACAACAATATTTATGGTCAAACAAACAGACCTAGAGTGGCTTTATTCATAGTAATGTTGTAAGATCGGTTTGAAGGAGCAGAAACTGACAGCTAAATTTGATAAACTGATGAAAGGGTAAATTTGATTTATGTAGTAATGCTCCTGTCTGCCATTTTAAATTTGAACAAATTGAATCTGGATCATGCCTTTCTTCCCATTTCCACTGAAACAGCCACTTTCTCTCTTTCTGTCCCACAACCAGGGCCAAATGTACAGTACATTGGTAGTATTTAATTATTTTTGCAGTGGGTCAATTAACTCACAATGAATCATTTGTTAATTCTCTCTGAAATACTGCTCCTCTCCTTCTGGTGTCTCCTTCACTTGTTCTGTCTCTCTCCCCCTTCGACTCACTTATGCTTGAATACGCATACGCATGCACGCACACACACACACACACACACACACAGAGGGAGGTTCAGGCGTGCTTTACAATGCCCCCTTTTTGCCTCAGGCAGCTGAAGCCATCACAGCACTGTGTGCTTTGTGTCTCGAAGAAGCTGCTATAAATAGGAGCCTCTTGCTCTCTCTCTCACACACACACACGCACGCACACACACACACACCCACACACCCACGCACACACCCACACACACACACGTTTTTATTAACCTCTCAGGAAGCTCCGCTTGGGTTGCAGATTAGAAATTAGGATTTAATTTGAATCTTTTGAAGTCAAGTAGGCACATGCAAAGAGCACAAAAATAGTTTTGGTCAAATAATTTTAAATAAGCAAATTAAAAGAAAGTTTGCTTTGTGCTTGCTATGCCCAACACTTTCAGTCATGTACAGCTTCCATCCCAAAAAAACTGACCCACATTCAGCTTCGGGAAAATATTTGATGATGTGTTTATGATGTGAGTATTAAAGAATTACGTTCTGAGTAGAACCAGTGTTGACTGTGAGCAGTGTTTGGAAGTAATACTGCACATTTAGTATGTAGGTGTAAAAGGACAAGGGCGCACCAGGAAACTGGTGACGTCCCGCTGGTCGACCCTGCATATGTGTGTGGGGCAAGGCTGAGGTTAAAATATGGTGCCAGAAGAATAAGAAAAAAAACACTGTTGAGTTCTTGTTCTTATGTACTTTAATTGGAAAATGGAGTGGTTGGCTTTTAGCTTTTTTTATTTTTTAATAATAATAATCTGAAGTCTGCGACAGCTATCTCTGTCACTCTTCCTTTCTAATATTTATGCTCCCAGTTTCAGAAGCTGAGTACGCAAAGAGAAAAGAAGAAAAAAAAAGGGGGAAAGTGCTGCATGACAGCCGTTCCGTTTGTAGGAGAAAGAGGGAGGGAAAGATTAGATGGGAGTAGAGGAGGTGATGCACTCAAGCACTGGTGGGGGGTAGGGATGGCTGAAAGAGGATGGGAGCCGACAAGGCAAGAAGATTTAGGCTGCGGCAACTATGATAGAGCTATCTCACCATGACTGAAATCTGTGAGGGCTTAGGAATTATGAAACATCAGAACAAGAGAGCCACAAGGTGGAAAGAAAAGAGGAAGAGGCAAAGCATCTGTGACAGGTTATGAGCGCGGGTGTCTGAGAGAAGCGTTTGAAGGCTGAAAATAGTGCAGAATCACACTTGTGACTTTGCTATTCCCTAACACGTTTCTTACTTGGCAGAGAATGGAAGGTGTTGCATCATAAAGACAGACAGGTAAACTGACAGACTGACTTTGAACGTGTTCTTCAAAGATGCAGCACTAAGAAAGTCAGGTGAAACCTTGTTCTTTTCAACCGTAGTTGTGGATAGCTTTTCATATTGGTTTGTTTATGGCTGTAACACAAAAACTTTCAAGCTATTTTTCATTATTTGACAACAAATTATTTAATTGTGACCGGCGCAGAGAGGTTTGTGGACATGAATGATCTTCTCAGTATTAACTGTAATAACAGGATCTAAAGCAGTTCGTGTCACGCCATCACAGGATCAGTAGAAAGTCACTAAACAAAGACGGTGAACATGCCACTATAAAGACTTATGGGGCTGTCATGGTAAACTGTGCATCTATAGACTGGCCAATGAGTAAAGAAATTCTTGAATCAAATTTTGTTTTGATTATAGCACACATTTGCGGTGGCGTTGTTTTGATAAGCGTATGCATTGTCGGAGCATTTATTTACATCCACAGTTGTCTTAACTTTTCCCCAACATCTTTTGCTGATGATGGGAGAGTCAACCCACTGTGGAAAGTCTTCTCCAGCACATCACAAACTTTGTGGCGGCTGATCCATGTGTGAAAACCATTTCCCATGCTCCCCGAACCACTGCTTTAAAAACTGAGCCTGATGAGTCCTCATATTCTCATCTTGGGATATGCTTGTGCTATCAGAGAAGAACAAAATATATTCACAGCTATCCTCATTTGTGGGCGCATCATATTATTGACCCACACCATAACACTGTCTCCCACAATTTTTCATGGTAGTCACCAACCCTGATGCACCCATCTCCCTGGAACAATAAATCTGGACTTATCAGACCACATGACCTTTTCCCATTCCCCTAAAATCCAATCTTCATGCTCCCTAGCAAATTGAAGCCCTTTTCTTTGATTAGCCTCAGTGATGAGTGGTTTCCTTGAGGGTTAACAGCTGTTTAGAACTAATGCTCTTTGCGCTCAATGTGTGAAAATGTTCTTGCATCGTCATAAACTCTGTTCTTCTCTTCAGGTTTCAGCAACCATTCAAGGGAGTCCATTATGTTTACCAAACCACATTTCTTTTTCAACACTCTTCAGGGTTTTAATAAAGCACATTACTTGTTTCATCAATCCAGCTGTTTTGTTTGAATCCCAATGATGTGACCCCTCTGCAACAAAGTAACCTCTTTTACATGACCACAGGCTGGATGTTTAAGGATGAAGAGGCTTCTCGTTGCATCAGACAGGATTAAATCATTTGTCAATAAATAGCTCAAAATCATAATCTCTTCAGTGCTTTTCCTGTGGGAGGCTCTTAACTCTTTCCTTAGTTAAATCCAGGTGGTGACTTTTTGGACTAGGCAGCATGTTAAACAGCCCTTTTTCTTTTATAAGAAAATCTCTTGAGCCTGTTAAGAGCACTGCAAACACAAAAACAAGGCAAAATTCAACCTTTTCATATAATCACTGTTGTGTGTCCTTAGCCTGTTTTCATAACGTTGTTTTCCACTGTGGATTATACACCTACTCTCTCATGGGACAAATCCTGAGCAAAGAAATCCAAACACCTAAAACACTTTTTCTTTCATCGCTCAAATACGTTTTCTGCCGTGACACTGGTACTCGGTAAGCCTTCATGCCTCTGTGTGGGGCTCCATGCACGCAGCTGGCAGACGCTTTCCCTCTGCAGTCAAACTGTCATACTATGAATGGCCTCAACTGTGGTGCAGATTTGTGTGGCCTAGGGAAAGATGTGGGATTTGGGATTACACATCAGCTTCACTACACGTTTTCCTGCTCCTCGTTTCTTACTTCAGTTACAATTATATGTGCATAACATCTTTTCTTTTTTTTCTTTTTTTTTTTTTGGGGGGGGGGGTTCCTGCCAGCAAGTACTACATTTCAAAAAAACAGTTGAAGACTAAGTTCATTCTTTAGCTATTTAGTGTTCTCTCTCTGGAATGCAGCCTCAAAGTTATACATAGCATTTGCAGACACAATGAAGGATCTGTCCCTCCAAAATGCAGTGTAAATGCCAGTGATAACAATGTAAGTTCAATTAACGTCCACAAAGCTTGTGACTATACATTCCAGCTCCAATAAGTTCTCACATACCACATGAAGACAAAGATCACCGGGTCATACCAAAAATGCTGAAAGAATCAAGATTAGTATAAATGCCATCTTACAGACGCGTTGTAGATAAATGTAGTTTGTTGAAAAAATGACATTATTAAATGCTTACCATTTAGCAACAAATTACAAACAAAAAACAAATAGTTAAAGAGTATCTAAGAAAATATAACACATTAAATGTCAACAAATAAAAACTAAGGTCAATCATTTATGCACAGCTCTCCTAAGATGTCTTCTGTTCTGGACAGGACCATTGCAACACCCTGAGTTATTTCCTTTCCAGCGTTCCCTGTAGATTTGCTGGTGTATTTGGAATCATTGCCCTTTTGAATGACCAAATGTCATTGAAGCTTTAGCGTTTGGAGAGATGGCCTCACATTTGACTTCATGGCCAACTCGTTTTAGTTGAACTTGAAAGAATTAGTCTGCTCATATCTGAAAAAGTCAGAGTGGGTTCTCCGCTCTCTCTGTAGTGGTTCCATTTGTCTGACAGGGAGTTTTGAGTGGCTTTGAGAGCGGGGGGACCACAGCAGATAGTATGAGGCCTAAGATTTATTCAAAGTATGGCTGCGGGTCGTCTTCCCTGGTTTATTCACTGTGAAGAGCATAGCTGATGTGAAACAATCAGGAAACACAGTTTAAATCAATTGATATAGTCTCTATGGTTGTGGTACTAGTCTCTCACTTATTCCTCTCTCTATGACATGTTCAACATTGTTGCCCCCCCCCCCCCCCCCCATGTCTCATCCCCTTGCAGAACGTTTATTTTGTTTGTTTCAAGGCTTTCTCTAACTGAATGTTTGCTAAGGTAACCAGCTTTCACAAGTTGAGTGTGACACACAGCGTGATACCACACATTCATTTCATGTCATGGTGAACGAATAAATTAATTACTGCTGATGTTTCAGCATGAAAAGGCTGAAAGCAGGACTGCGAGATTTACAAAGGAATTCCAAAGGAAGGAATTTACACACATCAATTTAAGTAAAGTATTTTATTCCAGTGTTGCACTGCAGCTGGAGATTGAATAAAGACAACTTGATTGTGGGACTAAAAAAACAAAAAACAATTTAAAAAAAACAAAAAAAACAATGTGTTTTTACAATTTTTACATTAACTATGTTCTGAAGTATAAATAAAAGCGATCACACCTCAGCACAGACATGCTAGAAAGGTCCATGTTGCCAGATTTGCTGCTGTGCTTGTGACTGTCGCTCAAACAAACTGCATATAGTCAGCAGAGATCACACAAAACCCAACCTCATACCAGTAAAGGCTTAAAATCAGTCTGGGTTGTTGTCTCTTTGCTCTTCTGTTTTAACATTTCAATCAGGCCGCAGTGACCCTGAATGTCATTTACAGACTGACCTTCTGGCTTAATTTTGGACCTGCTGTACGTAGAAATGAGTATTCCTACGTGCACTCACTCTCTGTTCATCGTTTCAGTGAAGTTGGAAAGACAAATCTGGTAGCAGTCTGTCTGATCATCTGATAGCTACAAATGATGGCTAGAAGTGTGAAAGAAATGAAGTAATAAATCTAAACTGCTCCTTAAGAATGCACTCTGGCTCAAATGGGTCTACCAGGTCAGATATGCAGAGGTGTGATATGGATTAATTCACGTTCAGCACACACTGGTAAGAGATGCTTAGATGCTTCAAGATGAGCGTGTCTGGGGCTCTCAACAATTCACAGGGAAACCATCTCTGCTCCGGCACTCTCTCTCTCTTCCACCAGCTTTTGTTCAAGAAAATTGATTGTCCTTTTGTTCGCTGCCAAGATGGATCACAGTGCTGGCAGGCAACGTTTGCTGGAGTTTTATTCTACCATCCCAGCTTCCTAAATGTGCTTTTATAGCCTCGGTTACACCAGTCATTAATTACTCAACCCAGCACAGTGCGGGTCTCACTTGCTGCTATAGCAACATGCAACAAGGACCACCACAGTTAAATGCTGTTGTTATTTGTCTCCTGTGCTAGTTTTTTGATTGTTTGTTTGCAAGTCATACACAGCCTATCCAGCAATGCTGACTGGACTAAATGTTGTTTCCAAGGCATGAAATTTCAAGAATGGCACATCTATAATATTGCAGTTTGGCATTTTCATGGTTTAATCTGAATTTAGATATTCAATATGTTCAGTGTTTTCATTTTGTGGGTTTGCTCACTTTAAAACTTTCTCTTTTCTCTGACAGTACAGCAGACTACATTCAAAAGTGTGTAATCCATTCATTCAAATACATCCTTTGTAACCCTCCTCTGCATCCTCTTTTCCTCCTTTTAATCAGGCCAGCCAACTAGGAGTTTACAGGGCGTTTCTGGACAACTACGAGCTGGCTGTGGAGACGGCGGAGAAGTGCTGCCAGGCCAACACGCAGTTTGCTGAAATCTCTGAGGTAACAGATTTACTGCCCCTTCTGCTTGGTGTCCTCAGTAATTTATTCAATGAAACTTTTCAATTGGTCCCTTGTTCCTTCAATGCTCAAGTAGAAAAAATAAAGTAAGCAGATGAAGAATCAACAAAGGAGCAATATTTTAGTATCCGTGATTTACAGATTAATGATGCAGTGACAGTATTTTGTGCTGATCTCACCTTCATGGGAGTGGTCTTAACTGGACTCAACACCAAAAATGATGACAAGCTTCCAGAAGTGATAATTCACAGATTATTACTGAATTTTATATTTCTGAAAGGTGAGATTCAGAAACAGTTGTTGCTCAGGATAAATATTCTTATTTGCAAAGCATGCTCCCATTATTCACCCACACCGTTTTTGTAATGTCCATGCTTTTCAATCATATAGATGTACCTGCTTCTATATTATTATTTGTCTGTATGTCGTTTCAATGGAACCGTGCAGCCAATGGTGGATAATTGGGTGTTCAATAAGTTTTCTTTCATCGAAGCTTCAATTTACCTTTATTCTGAAGATCAAATTATGAGCTCACCATTGTTAGAGGATGCTGTAGAGCCTTAATAAATGTTATAACTTTCTCCTAAACACATACCGCTGTTAGGATTACAAAGATTTTCTTTTATGTTGGCCAAAACATTTGAAATTGCGAATGCTGAAGCCAGAAACATAGTTTTGGAAGCAGAATCAACGTGAGCTTGCTTTAAGCTACTAATCTGCATTGCTTAGTGTTGTATTGAATCTAACATGGATGGAAACTATGTAAGCTCAAACAGGGATTTTTTTTTCTGTTTGCACAGCAGCTGCAGTCATGAATTCAGATATAGCCTTTAGCAAGAACTATTTTTGATCTCCTGTATGCACATCTCTTAAGCACAAAAAGTACAACAGATTGTTAATTAGCTTTTAGAAAGTGGAACGGGAATAAAATTTTGTGTTGAAATGTATTTGTTGAGCTGTTTTCTGGCCAAATCCATTCTTCAGCCATTTCTTTTTAATAGTTTTCCCCCAAGCATGTGGATCTTTCTGACACATCGGTCGTCGTGTATGTTTTATGAGGTCTGCCAGTCAGTGTTGAGGCTGGTATCTGCATGCTGGATGGGGAATTCATCATTGAGGGTTGTTAATGCTCTAAGTAACGATGCATGACAAAGAGCCATCTGAGCCCGATGTGTGTGTGTATGTGTGTTTTTATGAGGGTGGGGGCTGCTGAGGATGACATTATTAATCTGCAAGTGGATGACCTAAGAGCTGGCGCAAAGATAATAACCTCACCACAATTTTTATATTGCTTAATTGTGCTGAGTTGTTTTTTTTTTATGTTTTTTTTTATGTTTTTTTAAGGCCTTTTTAAACTGGTTTTCCACTTCACTGTTTGAACTGTTTGTTTTTGTATCCAAACAGAACCTGAAGGTGAGGAGCCCAAAGGACTGTAAGGAGACAGTGAAGAACTCTCTGGAGGGTCAGCCATGCCACATTTTACGCACTTCCATTAAAATAAAACGGACATTTGAATCTTTACATATTATGGACATTCAGTCCAATAAAAAAATTCACTGTGGTTTCTGTCCTATTTCATTTGCAGCGCTGCTATATAAGCCAGTGGACAGAGTAACTCGCAGCACATTGGTCTTACACGTAAGTGCAGGAGGTCAAAGTTATGTTTCACTGTACGTTGCAGCAAAAGATGGTTTGTCATTTCCACATCTCAAGTTTGTTTACTTTTCCTCCATTAGGATCTTTGTGTAGAACTGCCCTGTTCACTCTTCGTTTTTTGTGAATAAGATCAAAGCTTCAACATTTACTCTGAATAGTAGGGGCTCAATTTATTGTATCTAAGAAAGAATAAGAATCTTAAAAACATAATAAAATATAAGTCATTAAAAAAGAATCTTGAACAAAATACCAAAAAAAAACTACAGTAGATTTATTGATTGTATTGTATTTAGCAGGTGAACTTTTGGGAATGTAATGGACATTGGGCCCTTTGTTTTGTCAAAACAGTAAATATATACACTATGTTTTATTTTAGCTCGATATTTTTGCTTTTTCAAGTTAATGTGCCTTCGTTTGTTGCTAGGACTTGCTGAAACACACACCCACCAGCCATCCGGACCACCCACTCTTGCTGGATGCCTTGAGGATCTCCCAGAATTTTCTGTCCAGCATCAATGAGGAGATGACATCCAGGCGTCAATCTATGACTGTCAAGAAGGGAGAGGTGAGAGTTTGTTACTTCATAATATGAGTCACTTTTTTTTTTCACAAAATGCCTCACGTAGGTGCTCTGTTTGGATCTGCTTTGAAAACATTTGGCAGACAAAATGGTGTAATCTTTACTGGGTATTCAACAATTTATGGTATTTTTGCATTTGACCAGTTTTATAGAAAGTGACTATTTGCTGGATTTGTTACTTGTTCTGTTCAGACCTGCCCTCTTAAAATATCCTCAGATGAAAAGCAGCACATGGCATAATTACGGTATAACACGTCACTCTTTATTTATCAAATCGTAGCCAAAGTGCAGAAGCAGTCCATAAAAAAGCTAAGTACAAACTTATAACCTCCACAAAAATTAAGGTTACGCAGTCAGGCGCTGCTAATTAAAGCACGTCTGTAAAAGCAAAGGTTTTTGTCATGTGTAGATCTGAAGTGTTGAGGTTAGTGGTAACCCAGTGCCAAGGAGGAAAGACATCACCCAATATATGTTGTCATCCGTTAATATGGGACAGATAAGAAAACCATTTCCACACAATCTGAAGACCATCAATCTGCCGTTTAGGTTTTTTTTTGTTTTTTTTAAGTGCCTCAATCTTTCCTTTTGAAATATTTTTTTTGGTTTTCTCCAATGTTCTTCGGCCTGTCTCAGTGTCATTCTTGCGCCACAAAACGTTCCCTTCCAGACGACTTTGAAGTCACCAAGTGCATCTAACACTAGATGCAGCACGATACAGTATCTGTCTGCTTGCATCAATACCGCCGCCATCTTGGGAAGGTGTTGTCATCTACATCTGTAACTGGGTCCTATGGAAGCATAAACCTGCCTGTACTAGATACTAGCTCGATACTATACAGTACTAGTAGCTGTATGAGATCACTATTCGGCCAAGACAGTCGTATTCTTGATTGTATCACATTATCTCTGGAATCAACCTTGTGAAAATGGCATTATGAATAAAAAAGTAAAACTAAAATGACCCTATAACTGAAATATACAAGTATTTTGCAAGTAGCTCTTGGTAACCTGTCTGCTACACAACAATGTGTGTGTCATTACCTGACATAGTATTCACTTGATAGTTGAAATAATAAAATTATTTTCATATTATCATCTATTGAGGTCATGATTTCTAATTTTGGTTTAGAAGAGAACTGGAGATGCTAAGTATTTGGAGATTCAATATTCCTCTGAAAAACAAAATTGATCTGATATCAAGTAGGTCATCTGAAGCAAACAAAAAAGGACAAATATTGATATCAAATTGCTTATCAGTTACAAGAACAAGTTGTCTTGTCCAGGGCATATACTAATCTGCAGAAAAATGACATTAAATGTGAATAATTGTAGCGTAGATTACCGTTAGCTTAGACATTAATCCTAATGCTTGAAAATGCTCACTAATATGGTGGTGGTCTTAATGCACGCTTGTGCGCTGGCATCTGTAGGGTGTGCTGCATCAAGTGTTTGATATCTATAGATCAGTGTACAGGAGCCACCAATCCGCAGCCTAAAGCAGAGGCCATGTCCTTATATGGTCATGCCAGTGCTGAATAGTGGAGAGTGATTTTGTGTTTGCTTTGTGTCTCCCTGTCAACCCCCTCACCCACACACACACACACACACACACACACTTTCGCTGGAGATGTCTTGACGCACATGAACGGACGCCTCTTGATTGATAGCTTACGTGACACTGCGGTACACGGCGCCATGTAATGAACCACCAGTATGCTCTGACTGGCAGATTTCAAGTTAATTATTCATAAATGGTGGGTGGGAGGAGGGGAGTGCAGAAAGCTCCTCCCCCTGCTCACAGGAGGGTCATTACCGCACCCTTTCCATACACACACACACTTTCCTGCTCTCTGTTCCATATGTCTACTTCCCCAGCTCTTGTTTGTTTCTGAACACATGCACACACGTGTGCGTACACACACACACACACACACACATACACACCCTCTGTTATCCCTGCAGGCCGCAGTTTCCATCTCGGTCAGTCCAAACCCTTCACACCAGTCATCAAATATTTATCTTGGATACATGAAAGGAGCCCTTGGAAATTAATGGGGTTCATTATTTTGTACCTTACAACAGACAGAGTACTTAATAAATACGAGGGGCTTTTTTTCTCTATATTTCACCAAATGAGTCCCAACATGGCAGAAACTTTAATGTGAAAAACGTATGTCAAATGATAAAGATGTCGATAAAAGGATATGTTTAATGCAAAGAAAAAAATATTTTTGAAAGAAAACTGGTTTCTGACAATAGATAGTGTTGATAATTTCTGTCAGACTTTGGAATTAAAAATCATTCGTATTTTTAGGAAGTCGTTTTGCACTTTTCTTTGAATTAGGCTTTCGTAGTTGGTTGCACACAGTGCTCTGAGCATGTTTGTTTTTAACACATTTTCCACATGACCTTCACTTCTGTGATCAACAGTCGTAATCATTTGTTCACTTGATATGATGGTCATCAAAAGAAGTAAAAACAAGCTGACAGCAGACGTGATAGAACAGGACAAAGGCAAGAGTGCTTATTATGTTTTGACCTCATATCTAAAGCTTTGAAGCATCACAGATTGTTACCCTCCATGCAAACACGCTGGTGAGTAACCTGCGGTCAGTGGAGGTATGTAGAAACAGAGCAGCACAGGTGGCCCCCCGAGGTTCTGGCAAATGAGGGGGAGTAGGGAAAACTGTTTGGAAACCCCTTCATTAAAATGCAAACGACGGTGCTCGTGTCCTCACTTCGCTTTGTTTTGCCTTTGGGAAAGATGCAGCACTGATAAGAGTGTCGCTAGTTGAAAAGCACACACTTATTAACAAAATTCCACTATTTCTCCCAGCTTTACAAAGGCATGTCCACATACACACACATAGACAAGCGCAGAGGTTCTCCTTAAAGCATATGCTCTAAAAATAAACTCATGCCATTAGTTGGTTTCATGCTCTCGGTGAAGCTTCTCCAGGAGTAGGTCAATATTTAATCTGTGTTCAGTCACGATCCTAATGTGCTGGTCAGCTGCTACGAGAAATGATGAAAGCCAAATTTCTCTTGCTGTCTGCAGATATTATGAAAGTCTTCTGTGCTAAGACAGCTGGTTTGTCTCACCACATTATTTGGTATGTCACTAATCCAGTTGCTATTCCCCTAGTTTATGATGTCTCCTCATCATGTGGTACCAAAGAGGCCTCTGTAGTTTTGCAGTGAGTCATCTCCCAGTTCTCTCTCTCATCTCTCATCGCCCAGTTCAGTTACTCTGTTTTCCATGTAAAAGCATATCCATATGCTACTGTTCTTTCTGTCTGGCGATCTTGTAATCTGGTTCACTTTCAGAATTTGCAGCCAACTCTTGTGCAAATCACAACAGATTCAGGTCTATTAAATTGCATCTTTTCACAAATCTGGATGTGGGCGACTTGCTAGACTCTTAATTTATGCATTATGCATTACGTTGTTTCTAAATCACATGGATTAAAATGCATGTCACAAAACAATAACAGCAGTCCAAGAGCCAAAGACATTCTCTTCTGTTTTATGGTCGTAAAGAATCCTGTTTGAGGTCAGAACAAGCTGTTATTTGATACATTTAAAGGTTTTCTGTCTACAAGGATAAATTGTGTGATATGTTGTTTTTTTCCCTATCTTTTGGCCAATTTCTTTCATTAAATAAATAATGACTTGCTTTAAGACATATTAATGGCTTTCTGACTTTCATGAAGAATTCCAGGTTATGCGGGGAATTTGCGAATGCTTTCCAATATCAGAGTCTAATGTCTCCAAGTCACATTTGTGTGTGCCAAATGTTGGAGAAGGTTGACTTTCTCAGCATTTCTGATTTCACAAATCACCCTCACACTGTAAGCTCACTTTCATTAGTGAATGGGAAGACTGCTTTTTAGGATCAAAGATAAAATACCTGTTTGTGCTCTAATCTAATCTCATCTAATCTTCAACTGTTAGAAAAAGAATGAAGTCACAGTTTTTCTAAAAGTGGGACATGAAATGATGCTTGGTGCAGAAATAAAGGAAACACTTGATTACAGGTTTTTTGAGGAGAAGTAAAGTGGAGCTTTATTTTGTATGTTGTAATTTTTAATCATTCTCAGGAGATTACATTAGATTTGTGTCATTCCCACATCATCTAGAAACATGGACTCTGAGGGATGTGCATTAAATATCTCAATACAACACAAACCTGACTTAAAAAATGCATCTGAGTTGTGTGGGAGAGGCAGGAATGAGCAAAACATGCTTGCAGAGCATTTCACTGACAGACGGGCATGAAGCATTTCCTCTGGAAGTTACCTACAGTATCACATTATGGTCTTCATTATGTAACTATGAATAATTACATCCAGCAGAAGGAATTAGGCCTTATTAGACTCATATTTCAGTAACCATGATGACCATGATTGCAATCAGCTGTAGGGTTGCGATGGTGCCTCAGCAGCATCTCTATGGAACTGCTTTGGCAACATGTCACATGATTTGGTGTCAGTGTACAGTAAAAAGCAGCAGGGTGATGTCTGTTTCATTACGACCTCCTCTTCTGTCTCCGCTCTGTATGTTCTCTCTCAGACATTATTATGCACACACTCTGTCATGCTCCCATTCCCCTCTGTGTCTTAGTCATCCCTCCTCCAAACTCTCCGTCATTCATTGGTATTTTAACTCTCAGTGACACAGAAAGATCCATCTCTCTGGCAGCAGATGCCTAATCGGGTTTTGTAAGCACATAAACTTTCTCTTTCATTAGCATCAGCCCTTCTCCGGCGCTTTCTGGCGGTGACTGTGTGTTCATGATGGAGGCGGGTGGAGAAGAATGGGATTGGGGTTGGGGTGGGGGGGGTGGGGGTCACAAACATGATCACAGAAATCTTTTTGGTTGTGAACAAGGGTGATGTCATGCTTCATGGCTTTGCTACTGACTACTGTGGGTTTGGTGGCTGGGTGCTGGAACAACTTGGAAAAGATCGAGAAGGGAAGTGGTCATGCATGATGCCAGGATCTACTGTGTGAAGAAAGAAAACAAAATAAAAAACTTTTCCTGTTAGATCTTTGCAAAAATCAAGTTTTAGTTTTTTTTCCCCATATGTATACACATACATATACATTTCTGGAATTAAGATGATGATCCAGAGCAAACTGAACATAAATCTCAAAACATTCACAAGAGAGAAAAAAGAACTAAACTCTTTTATTGCCCTCTTGTCTTTATTTCCATACCGCAAGTAAAACTGAGTTGTGGTTTTATATTTGCATGCTGCCTCTTTTGTTTAGCACCCGCTTAGATTTCCTTTTTTTTTTAAAGAAAATGACATCACTGCCCTCTTTTGGTAAATGGCAATATTGCACATCTCATTATATAGTCTGACATCAGCGATGAGTCCAGATCTCCAACTAGCACTTCATTTTTTTCTTTCTTTCTTTATTTCATCTCTTCCTCTGTATCAAGAAAATAGATGAAACAGGAAGTAGTCAATGCATTAATTTCAATGATATGTATTTATTTTTTGTTGTTTCATTCATTAAAAACTGATGATGGATGCATGATTGAAACAGAAGAGAAGACTTCTAGTCTTCTCTCTCCCAGTATTTCTTCTTAAGGTTTCCTCTAAGTTACATGCTTTTTAATGAGAAGTGGGAATGCAAGAAAGGTTGGGTGCAATTTTATCAAAGAGGGTCTGCAAACCAGTTATGACTCTAGTACAGGTTATGCACGTCTCCCAACCCAAATCCATGTTCTCCTCACCTTCTGCTGTTGTGTTTTGGTGCTCTAGAACCGCCAGCTGCTAAAAGACAGTTTCATGGTGGAGTTGGTCGAGGGAGCCAGGAAGCTCCGGCACGTCTTCCTCTTTACCGACCTGCTGCTCTGTGCCAAACTAAAGAAACAGATTGGAGGGTAAGAAGTGTTTTGTTTTTTTGTTTTGTTTTGTTTTTTGTTTAAACATGTCATCTCCACCAAAACAGTGAAATGCACACAATGCAGAGATTACCAACACTGCACAGGGCAGACCATGAATGGATGCCTGAGATCTAAACATATATAACACTTGATGTTTAAAGCTTTTATGTATCTAAATTGTGTCAAATTCCTTTTGACATACGAACACTTTATTCAGTCACATTCAACCAAGTCTCAGGTTCTCTGTTAATAACCTGATTTATTTTATCTTGATTGACTACATTTACGTCTGGAAACTTTGTGTGTGAAACTGCAGGCGGTCTCTTCATCATTTCACTTCAGCTAAGCAGGTTAAAGGTCCATAGTTGGCTGCATGTATCGCATGTGCACTTGGAAGCTTGGTGCTGTGAATTCATATGGTGATCATAGGCTCTTCCAATGTGTGAAGGCAGTTTGATGACACAAAGGACAGAATATATTCTTAAGTCCTGGGTTTCCAGAACTACAGACAACTATTACCTGAAAAGGATTCTTGAAGAGTATTAATAGTTATTATTTTATTTATACCTCAGGTGATTTGTCCAGATACATTTAGGCCGCTGACCATATTAACGAGCTGTCGGTACCTTCAAGTTAACCTCAGTCTGCTTTTCATGGCCATGTCATAATTAATTCAATTAATTCAATTTATTTATATAGCGCCTAACTGCAGCATTTCCCAAACATATATGGACCTAAATGACAGACAGACTAAAACATGGAGAAAAAACAACAACATTAACACTTGACACCTCCAGGAGAATGCTGCAGGAGTTTTCCATCTGTTAAACCGGTTATCATTCTCAACAAGGCCCCTCTGACATTTCTGTCAGTAGTAAATGCAGAAAACCTACTTTTCTCTGTCATCAGCTGACAGCCAAGACTTGTCTTTGATTTATTTATTTTTTTCTTGTTTTTGATGATTTCATGCCTTTATTTTCACAAGTCAAATGTCATTTAACTTTTATGTTCACGTTGTATTTATCTGGTTTTCATCTCTTTCACCATCCATTACCACTAATTTTGTTGCAGCAAAAACCAACAGTATGACAGCAAGTGGTATATCCCCTTGACTGAGCTGACCTTCCAGGGCCCTGAGGAGACAGAGCCACTTACGGTTCCCCAAGCCCCAGATGAAGAGTTGGACGCCATCAAGGTCAAGATCTCCCACCTTCGCAGTGAGATTCAGAAGGAGAAGGTAAATTGCACAATGCCAGATTTCCTGGTAGAAGTATTCAGACTCTTCTTAGAGAAGTATAATTTCTTCAAAATCAGGTCATAATGTAAGAGAGGCTCGAGAGTGGTTGTAGTTCATCAGACATAGTGGTCTGTTTTTATCAAATACAATGTATATTGTATTCAACTGTGATTTCAGAGAGCCAACAAGGGTTCAAAAGTCATTGACCGCCTCCGAAAGAAACTGTCTGAGCAGGAGTCTCTGCTCCTGTTAACCTCTCCAAGCATGCCCCTCAGAGTCTACAACAGGAATGGCAAGGTGATTATCCCCTCACTGTAACCACCTACATGTATGAACAGTATGTATCCCAGTATCCGCTCACACTGCTCTCTGTTTTCTCAGTTTCTTCAGCATTCGTCTGTTCTTCTCCTCATACCAGATTTTTTTTTCTTCTTTTGCCTCATTCCAGCACCACATCCCCTCCCTCATGTTCCTTAAGATTGTTTCTTCTCACTCTGTGTCATTCTCAGGCTCTCTTGTGTCTTGTATTTAAGTCTTAGTTTTCATAGTTGTGAGGGTGGTGCATGCCTCTGACATTTTCCATTTTGCTCCTTTTAAACACTGTGCATGTTTTGCATTCCAGAGTTACAGCTTCCTTATTTCATCCGATTATGAGCGGGCTGAGTGGAGGGAGACAATACAGGAGCAACAGAAGAAATGTAAGTGTCCCTGTTAGACAGATCCTGTCCGATCTACAGTGAGAAAAATAAGTATTTGAAGTTTTCCCACTTAGAAATCATGGAGGGGTCTGAAATTTTCATCTTAGGTGCATGTCCACTGTGAGAGACATAATCGAAAAAAACATCTGTAAATCACAATGTATGATTTTTTAATAATTTATTTGTATGTTACTGCTGCAAATAAGTATTTGAACACCTGCCAATCAGCAAAAATTCTGGCCTTCAAAGACCTTAGTCCACCTCTAAATAGTCCTTCACTAGTCTTGAATTCTCAAGAAATTCATACAGTTTAATAGCATTTTGTCATGTGTGCATTAAATATTTTATGTAAAGAAATACTGATGTGAAATCTCAAACAGTCTACAATTTATGTCTGCCCCCCAGGTTTGAAAACATCCTCCCTGACGTCCATGGAGCTGCAAATGTTAACCAGCTCTTGTCTCAAACTTCAAACTGTCCACCACATTCCACTTAGTATCAACAAAGAAGGTGCTTCATTTTCTTTTTCCCTTGATTTATTTATTATTTTGTATTAATTTAAAAGTTTATACAACAGGCTTGCTGTGTCATTGTAGAATATTCAGAAAAATATCCTGGATAGAATTCTGATGGCTAATAATTACTGGAAAAGGAGGGAGGACAAGTCAAACAGAGTGTAAACCGCATATTCTCTGTAGTTAACTGATGTTTTATCTCTTCCCTACTGTCTGATCCTGCTTCAAAAAAAAACACATCTGCATGTTTTTTTAAATTTGTGCATGCAATGTATTTATATATATATATATATATATATATATATATATGTATACACATACACATATATATATTTATATATTTTTTTAATTACTCTCTTTCAGAGGATGAATCCTCTGGTCTCTACGGGTTCCTGAATGTAATCGTCCACTCTGCCTCCGGCCTCAAACAGAGCTTGAGTGAGTCATTCAACTTCAGCATTAATGCAAACAACAGAAAACCAAACAAAGTGAACCACAGGAAAAGCTGAACTTTAATGTGTACCCCCACCTGAATATCTGAATTATTGTAGGCCAAAATGTCTGATTTCCATCACTGCTTGACTTTGGGAATTTATTTTTATTTTTTTGTATGTGTGTGTGTGTGTGTTATTTCTTCTCCTTTCTCTCTTCTATCAGACCTCTACTGCACATTGGAGGTGGATTCATTTGGCTTCTTTTCAAATAAAGCCAAGACGAGAGTATATCGATACACCACTGAACCCAAATGGAATGAGGTAAAAGGCCACTAAAGGTCCCAGGAAGGTTGATAGTAATAAAAGACCAAACACTTAACAATGCTTCCACTGACTTCTGAGTTGCACGCATTTATCTATAGTACCATTTGTGAGGGTGCCAAGTATGGAAAAGCAGTGTTGTCTCTATTCAGCTCAGAAATAGCTTGAGCATGTTTCCTTCCCTGCAGAATTTATGCTGCCTGTCATGTTTATGACATCTGGTGGTTTAATCAGTGGGCTCTCTATCCTGAATAGTGAAAAAGTGTCTTAAAAAACACGCAAAGAGCATCTGCAGTCCCTGCAAACATACAGAAAACACAAGTATGTATGCACCCAAGCAGGTGTGCATAAACAAACATGTACCAATGATTATGACACAGACAGATGAAGGAAGATGAGCTTTGAGACTCAGTCGGAGGATTTGTTCATCTGTGGAAGGGTATTTTGAGAGCTGCATCCTCTTTAAGGATTTTGCTCAGCAAAGTGGAAGTAATATTAACTAATGAGCTGCTGCTGCTGCTGCTTGCAATGACTCACATCTGTCCAAAAGCTAAATGAACCAGCGCAGTGTGGGCTTCTGAACAATGTGTAAACCATATGCAGAGTGTTCCTTTACATAATAGCAGGGACTGTTGGACAGCTGTGCGTTTGCAGTGGAATATAGTGAAGTGGAAGGAAATGCAGATTTTCTAAAACCATTATCATTGTGTTTTATTGTGTCTGCCATTTGGCGTCATTCAGCACAAACCTTGGGCTTGTTTTCCACCCTTTTCATGATTAAATTGTCTCCTTTTCTTCTTTCTCCTTCTCTGAAGGAGTTTGAGATTGAGTTGGAAGGCTCGCAGACCCTGAGGCTGCTCTGTTACGAGAAGAGTTACAATAAGACGAAGCAGAACAAAGATGATGGAGACGGCACAGACCGCATCATTGGAAAAGGACAGATTCTGGTATGACATGACGTCACCCCCTCTCCCCAAACCCTTCCAGTCAACCCACCGTGACTCAGTTTTTACAATAATACTAGCACAAGGCACACATTACTACTCCAGCTGTCTATTAATTTGCACATGATACAGAAACATGGTGATTAAGGCAGCTGCCTGAATATTCAGTGGTTGAGAAGAGAGGGACAGACGAGTGTTATTTAAATAAAAACGTAGTGATGTCAGTCAGATAAAAAAAGACACTTTAATTGAGCATCTTGGTAGAAAGACATAAAGGTGTAATTTCTGTGATTGATCTAATATTGTGTTGCCAGGTTTGGCGGTTTAAAGCATTCATTACAATCCCAAAGTAGCGGACATTACGTCAGTACCGTAAAGTCTTGTCTGTCAAAATGTCAAAAATCCTAATGACTGATCTGATCTATCTGCTCATGACACTGATCTGATGGTTGATGGCAGACATACATAGTCAGCGGTTAGGTTGCCAAGGCAACACCAGCCGTGCAGTTGTCGGCGCAAAAAGGAGAAACAAAAAGAGACAACGCGATTCTCTGCACATGTTTGTGTGAGAGCATTATTAATTCTGAGCTGCCTGAATCCTGACTGCTTCCTCGTTGTCTGTCAAACATTCAGCCGTGTGCTCCACCTAGCGATTGCTTTGGTGAACCTGAGGCAGGCTGGGAGCTCTTCAGGGATGATGTCATTGTAAACAAGCTGCCAGAATGTTGAGACTGTTGCTCAGCTTGATTTTCACAACCTGAGAGAAGACAATACCAGACAATTCTGTCTTTGGCACATATCTGATAAACTACACATTTTCACTCCAGTTTGGCATTCATTACCTGTCAGCTGCATGCTCACAACAGAAAATGACTCACTGTTTGACAGAGGGATCAATGCATAAAAAAGGGATTGACAGTTTTACATTAAAACCAGTTTTTAAATATAACAGAATTTGATTTAGCTTTTTCTTCTCTATTAAGTCAATGACTGTAACAAAAGAAATTTCAACCCACAAATAATCAAAAAAATAAAAAGACAGGTAGCCCTAACAAAAAAGTACAAGTAAATATCGACCAATATTGCAGCTCAACTAAAAAAACAAAAAAAGTTTGTTTTCAAATCCATTTTCCTAAACTTGTTTCTACATCTACTCTACGAATTCCCACCTTTAACTGGATCGCAGATATCTTTAAATTGTCTCTACCCGTCAGATTTTTTTAAACATATGACATATGGGTCTACCTCTGTCTGAATGTGCTAGAAAAAAGCTCCCTTCTCATCTTTATTACAGTTATTCTATACATTTACCTTTGGACATCCTTAAGCTTTGCAAATATGTGTCTTTTGGAAAGTGATTATGAAAAAAATGAAATTGTAAAACATGCTTAACAATAAGAGCAGCTCCAAACACTCTTGACCTGTGCTCATGTTTTTTTTTCTTTTAGTGAAATGTAATTCTTCTTAGATAACTGGTTCAAATCAAGAAGTGCTCTGAGCAGCAACAGATCCAGTTATGAGGAACATGATCTGGCTTTGCAGGCAACCAGATGGGGCTTGGCCTGCATAAACATACGGTATACTGCGAGTGTTCGTCCCTCGTTGCCTCAGATGGCCCGGCTCTTCACATCCATGTGTATCTGGGAGCAAGTTTAGTCTCCCTAAATAAATCATGTTTCTAAAAATACACCAAAAGGATGGAAGATATCAGAAGCACCTTTTGAAAACATTGTGATGCAGCGGAGTTGTACAGTTGATGCGATCGCAGTTTTATGCTCTGGTCTCTCATAATTGGGCTGGACAGAAGTAGGCCAACACTGTGTAAACTTAATCTCAACAGAGGAAGCAAACGTTAGAAATTCATGAAGCCACAGTGGGTCGTAAGAAAGAAGAGAAAATGTATCCTAAGAATTCTTTATATACTTAAATCTCAGGAAATACTGTCACAAAAAATACGGGACAGAACACTCTTTTTAATGTGAGGCAAGAAGACAGTTAAAACTGTGACAAAGGTAAGAAGAAACAAAGATGGAACATAGTCACTAATTAACGGGAAGATTAGTCACCTACTGGTTTTTGGATTTGTTTTTTAATTTTTTTTTTCCTGATACCACCTTGGCCAGTAGGACCCTGTTTATCACACTGTCACCCTGCATTGAAACAAACTGGCAGTTTGTCCAGTTAAAGAAACATTAAGCAGTGTGATTTACATAATAAAAATAGCATTTAAGACTTCAAACCCTTTAAAAATGTTTACAGGGGTGGGTTGGAAACAGCTTACTCAAGAATATTCTAATCATCATTCTAATTATCTTTAAATTCTAAATAATGAAAAAGTTCATCCCAGTGTGAACCTTTCCCTTCTTTTTTTTTTTAAATAAAATATTTTGCATTTCACTGCTGCATTAAAATGCTGTTTTAAAGCACATTGTCTATGATTTCTTCTCTCAGCTTGAACCTCAGACTCTTCAAGGCAAAGACTGGCAGAGAACAGTTATTCCCATGAATGGGGTGAGTGTGCCTGATTACTCTTATAACGTTTTCTGCTTTAATGTTACTTATCTGCACTTCTTCTCTGCATAGTTGATCATTCTTTTATGATATATAATTGATGATAACCTCAAACACCAAACAGCACCGATAGCTTTAGATTGCGATTGTTGAAACACCTTTGTGCAGGATGTAAAGAAACATTCACCTGCTTCTTCAAACATGGATTTCCTTAAGGTCATGGACAGCTGTCACAGAGACATTTCAGACCCACCTTTTATAAACCTGTTATAACTTTAATCTCTTTTTCCTGCTTCAGATCGAGGTGAAAATATCCATGAAGTTCACCAGCAGAGAATTTAGCCTGAAGAGGATGCCGTCACGCAAACCCATGGGTGTTTTTGGAATTAAGATCTCCACAGTAACAAAGTGAGTTGAATTGGAAATAAACAGTAAATGTGTAAAATTAGTTTCAGAAAGCTGGTTTATGTTCAAACTCTGAGTATGTTGAGCCAGATATCAGGGAAACTCAGAGTTTTACTTTCCACAGAGTGAGGTAACTAAGCAAGATGGTTAAGGTGATTTCAGAAACTAAGTTGTACTCAAGAGTCTGTTACCGTGGTGACGGGCTCTGTGAACTAAACCAGGAATGATGACATGCTGAATTTGGATCAGAATAGATAATTTAGTGCGATCAAGCCAGCAATCAATCATGATGAATTTCATGAGACACTTAGGTTTACCAGTTTTCTGTGCACTTACACAACCGTCACTCACAAATATCACCCATCTTATGTCAATACTTCATACAAAATACCTCGGGTTTACTTAGTTTATTTTATTTGCTATTGTTTATTTGCAAATGTCCATCTTCTTAAAAACATGTTTTATTATTTCACCCTGTTATTATTTTTTGTTCAATAAGCACAAACATGAGGGTCATTGAGGAAAGATTTGACATAATTTCAGGTAGCCTACACGATTTAGAAGTTGATATCACTAAGATTTAGAGTCACTTTTTAATGAGTAAAGAAATCTCCCAACGTGAATGACTTAATTGACTACATCCATATTCTGAGGACAAAGGAAAACAAGTGAGTTAATTGGTGAAAATTAGCCTCAGTGGTATCATTCTGTTGTCACATAAACAAATATTGAGGACATCAACGTGTATTCAACATTTTAGCCTGGAGGCTTTTTCTGCAGCATAAAATACTTTTCTAAACATTGTTTGTTTCCTCATTCAGACGAGAGCGCTCCAAGGTGCCCTACATAGTCCGGCAGTGCCTAGAGGAGATTGAGAGGAGGGGTATGGAGGAGGTGGGAATATACCGCGTCTCAGGAGTGGCCACTGACATTCAGGCCCTGAAAACCGCCTTTGACACCAGTGAGTTCCATAATCAGTGATGTGCATGCTTGTCACAGGTTTTATGTTATGTGAGACTGGATGATCGTGTTTGCAAATTTTCAGTATTTACTGTGAATATTTCCTGTTTTCTATCTTGATAAAAGTCTAGATCATCTTTCCATCCCCCACTGTTGTAGTTGTTTAACTGTTTAACTTCTGGGGAAAAAAACAGAGAAGTTTTGCTGTCTTTTGTTATTTGTTTGTTTTCTGTTTCTATCTTTCTGTCTCTGTCAACCACATCCGAAAGTGACGCATTTTGCTGATGTGGAGTTATTGACTAATTCATTTATGTTGACCTCCCTCTGAATTTCGTCTTACTCATTTCCTGATGATAAATTCAAGTTTTTGAATTGGTTGTATTTTTGATTGTTTCCCGTGACAATTCTAGAGGAAACTGATGTTTGAATCAACTTCCTGTATCATTCCTTCCTGTTGTTATTGCGGTCCTACTATCACATAACTCTCCTCTGTTTCCTGCAGATAACAAAGATGTGTCTGTGATGATGAGTGAGATGGACGTCAATGCCATCGCTGGCACCCTGAAGCTGTATTTCAGAGAGCTACCAGAACCTCTCTTCACAGATGAGCTCTACCCTAATTTTGCAGGCGGCATCAGTAAGCTAAGCTTAAAAATGAATAGATCCTCAATTCATTGACCCAACCATTACAGTTGACGTTTGTTGAAGTAGTAATATATACCAGTGTGAAACAGTGATACATTTCTTTTGCTTCTGTGCAGGCCTCTCTGATAGTGTTGCCAAAGAGAGCTGTATGTTGAACTTGCTGCTGTCACTGCCAGAACCCAACCTGGTCACGTTTCTTTTCCTTCTGGATCACTTGAAGAGGTATAAACGATGTAACATGTACATACTTGCCTGATAAGCAGATGCGAATGTGTGCGCTTATGCCTAAAATTCAAGGCGGCATTTTATAGCAGTTTTAATGGTGCTCACAGACACGGGGCCTCTAATTCCAGATATAGTTGATTGATTTTGTCAGGGTCCACCTTGGGCAGAAAAACACAAATAGGTCACTGGGGGAGCGCTTCTTTAAGACATTTCTTGATTTCTTCATCTCCACTATAACTGCTGTTACCCATTTGCTTGTCCTATACATACAGTTAAAGTAAAAAAGTATGTGAACTCCTTGAAATTGTCTATATTTATGACTAAATGCCATATAAAACATAGTTGTATATTCACGTAAGTCACAATAATATACAAATACAGTGACCGATAGCTAACGATGCACAGATTTTCAGAGAATATTTGACCATATTGTATAAATCATTCAAACTGTGAAACTGAAGGTTTGGTAAAAGTAAGTGAACCCCAAGCTCATGACTTTTTTAAAAACCAAGATGCCCCCAAGAGCACAACGCAAAGTCATCTTTGAGGTAAAGAAGAACCCAAGGATGACAGCGAATGATGTCTAGAAGTCATTAGAACTGCAACATGCAAAACACTGAACAAGAATGGTAAATGGCTTGCACTTATATAGCGCTTTACAGCTGTATTTCTACAGCGCCAAAGCGCTTTACACTGTAAGCATTCACCCATTCACACTCCGGTTGTCAGCAGAGCTGCCATCCAACAGCACTGGCCAGACAACCGGGAGCAATCAGGGATTCTGTGTCTTGCCCAAAGACACTTCGGTGTACCCAGGAGGAGGCTCGAACCACCAACCTTCAGGTTCATGGCCGATCCCTCTACCAGAGCCTCCTTCCCACAAGAAAACAGAAAGGAGTCCATGGCAGAGCACCAAGAAGGAAACCACATTTCTGTGCGCCTGAAGTTTGCAAAGGAGCACTTGGACGCTCCACAACAATCCTGGGAAAATATTTTGTGGAGTGATGAAACTAAAACTGAACTATTGGGGAGGAACAAGCAGAACTTCATTTGGTGTGAAAAGGGCACTGCATATAAACATAAAAACATCATTCCTACAGTAAAGTATGGTGGAGGGAACATCATGATTTGGGCCTGCCTTGCTGCATCACGGTCAGGGTTGGGGTCAGGGTTAGGGGCAAACAAAGTCCAGAGGGAGCAGACTGAAGGATTGTCGTGGATGAGCAGAATGTCGATCAGCAGGGCAAACTAAATACAGCAGGAGCAGACAAGAGGCTTGTCGTGGACAGGCAGAAGGTCGAGACAGAGGCGAGAAGACGTAGTCAGAGTCAAACCGGAGTTGAAACCAAGATGTCAATCCAAGAATAAATGCTGGAGAGTAGTGCATGCTGCAAAGACAATCTGGCACTGAATGAGGGTAACAGTGCAGCTTAAATGCTGGCTGGCTGACGAGCAGTGATGAGCTGAGGTTAAACAGGTGTGGAATGTTGGAGCTGATGAGGGGGTGTGGCAGAGAGGTGAGTGAGCTCACCCACCACAGCATGAGCCAACGGGCCAGAGTGTGACACATCAACTCAAGCTCAGAAGAGGCTGGGTGATGCAACAGGTCAATGACCCCAGAAGTCATTGTGTTCCTCTGAAGCACAATGGCTTCAGAGGAACAACATCTGCCTATTGGAGTGGCTCAGTCAGAGCCCGATCTCAATCCTATTGAGATGCTGTGGAATGATTTGAAGAGAGCAATAGACAAGACAACCAAAGAATATGCAAGAGTTAAGACAGTTCTGAAGGGAAGAATGGGCTAAAAGTCCCCCCACACGATGGGAGGTCTGATCTGCAGTTACAGGAAGCGCCTGGTTGAGGTCAATGCTGCCAAAGGAGGGTCAGCCAGTTATTAAACTGAAGGGTTCACTTACTTTTTCCACTAGCACTGTGAATGCTGAATATGTTTGTATAAAGAAGACATGAAAGAGTAGAACTTTTTGTATGTTATTGGCTGAAGCTCATTGTGTATACCAGCACCTGGGACTTAGATGAAGATCAGGTCACTTTTTATGGCCTATTCATGCATGAAACCATAAAGTTCCAAGGGGTCTTTGTCTGTGGCTGCTGGTCTTTCAAAGAGGGGAGTCTAAGGGTTGGCCTCCCTCATAAAATTTGTCAAATTATTTCTACGTAAATTCAGACATGAACGTGGGTGGCAGGTGTTTGTTGTTTTGTTTTTCCTTGCTCCTTTCCTTTTGTGATGTGGGAGACAGAAAGGTTAGAGCTGTGGGTTTTACCGTTTCTGTGGTGTTCTATGGTATGGCCTCTCTCTCCCTCTCCTTCCCACACACCATCGGGAAAAAAGTCTTTCTCACCTCTGTGCGCATTTAGGTGAGCTCTTGACGGCTCCCTTTAGATTCTGGGACATTTTATCTGATTTGTGGGCATCAGAGAGCTGCTATCTGAATGAGGGAGACTCCCAGAACTTCCGCTCTGGATGTCTGTAAATTCTGCCCTTCATTCCTTTTCAAGAAAATGTTCCGTGGACAAACTAACAAAGAAAAAAAAAAATTAATAATAATATATATATATACACATACAAATATAAAACTTGAACAAGGAAATGTTCAAATTATGTTCAAGTGAAACAAGGAAATACTATGCGTATGTTTTATTTACAGTGTAAGAAAGTAAGCAAGCAAATACCAAGAAATGGGTTGCAGTTTTTCTTTTGACTTCATTTGCAAAATCGGCGATGGGACTGAGCTCCCAATGATTGTGAATATAATAATAGCTGCCATTCAAAACGAGTTTCAGCCTTTCGACTGATCCTCCAATCATCATGGAAGCTCAGTGTCCAGGCCAGCCCACAGCTCCATTCACCCCCAGAGAAGCTGAGCGACAAAATCGGGGCATTTATCCAATGACCGAGTTTCAAGGCAATAATAAAACTGTTCCATGCAGTCCCATTAAATCGCATGGAAGCTGAGCTTCTACGAGCGAATGCATTGATCACAGACCATATAAGAAAGTGCTTTCTTGAAATCTGATGCATTGATGCTTCTGAACAAACTCATCTTCGAGATGAACGTATTCTAACACATTTTAACACAACTGTACATATTTGACCATTTAATTTTTTTACATTTTAGGGGAAGCTGAACTTCCCTTGGAGTTTTAGAGAAATCACATCTGAGACATATGTA
>JBAMYA010000004.1:11042636-11054147 GCA_037176975.1 Arrhamphus sclerolepis | reverse complement strand
GACGTCATATATATAGATATTTATACACACACACACACACATATATATATATATATATATATATATACACACACACACATATATATATATGTCCCGTCTGTTCGCTAAACATTTTCTTTCTTTCTTTCAATGGATGTAAGAGGAGGATACAGAATTTAAAACCTGATTTAGGAAAATGACGTATTTCTGTATCCTAATATTTATATGATTAGAAAGCAGTTTACCAACCTTTTACCTTGCTATCACACTGAGCAGAACAAGTGAATTAAGCTGCCAACACCATAATAACTTGAAGGAGGAAACATTCATTCTTCCACCTTTGTAAGACACTCATTTCTATCAGAGGTCAATGAAATGGTTTCCATTGGACTGCTCTTCTCATTCCCCCTATACTTTTTCTTTTCTAATAAAGAAATTGTTTGTTGCACGAATTTAAAGTTTTTAGTATTTTTAATAATTACATATTAGCACACACCTCTTATACATAATGAAATCACCTGTTTATAATCTTGCTTTTATTGATTTATTTTTACTGTGGACTGACTTGTCTTTCTTTATCCAGGATTGCAGAGAAGGAAAGTATCAACAAGATGTCTCTTCACAATCTGGCAACAGTATTTGGGCCGACTTTACTGAGGCCTGCAGAGAAGGACAGTAAGATCCCCACTAACCCCACACAGCCCATCAGCATGGGAGACAGCTGGTCCCAGGAAGTCATGGCACAGGTAACGCACACGTCATCTTATGTCTGTTCCCTCTGACGTTTTATTGTTGTTGTTGCTGACTGTGAATTTGAACAATAAAACTTCTTTTTTTCCTTAGGTCCAAGTGTTGCTCTATTTCCTCCAGCTGGAAACGATCCCCACACCAGACAGCAAACGACAGAGCATCCTCTTCTCAACTGAAGTATAGAACTAAAACTTACTCAGGAGGCTGTGAAAGGGGGATGGACACTGGCTCAAAGTGAGCCTATGGTATTGTTCATTTGAATTGACTGGCTGCTCTCCACTCAGCTTCTGGAGTGGAGAAGGATCGTCTCTGCTGATGCCGACCGTGCTTGAACACAAGAGGGTGCCACTGGGCCTCTGAAGCTCAGAGTGCATGAGATCATTGCCATTCATAGCTCTCACAGTCCATATTTACAACCCCAAATCAAAATAAGGTGGAAAATAGGAAAGGAGAGGAAGAAAACCCAAAGCAGATTCTTACATTTACTTTGAATTGAAGACGCGTGAACCCAAGTTGAATTCATGTTTTTTTTTCTTTCATCAGTTTCAGTTTATTTGCTAATAAACACTCATTTTTGATTTTTAGACCTGCAAGAATTAATGAATTAAACTGAGCAATTAAGTTCTAGAAATGAAATTGTTTTTTATTTATTTTTCATTTTTAAAGTTGTTTTAAATAGATTATAAACAGGTGATTGCAATGACAGTTGGTACAAAAAGACTAAACAAAAGTTTGGGTCAAAGAGAATTCATTTTGCTCAGAGATGGATCAGAGAGCGTTTATATACTTCACCTGTTACAGTGCATAATGTCATTAAACAATTCAAGGAATCTGGATCAATTTCAATGTGTGTAAAAAGGCAATAGGGCAGCCCTGTTTTTAATGGAGAATTTGAGGATATTGAAACATAACAGATGAACTATCTTGGGTTCATGCACCAAGAAACAAGAGTCTCAGTAAATGTAAGCTGTGCAGTTTGGAGCTACTTTTTCCATAATGTCCCAACTGTTTGTGATTTGGGGTTGTACTGAGATTCCTTGGACCTATAGCCATATTATGCATATGTCTGCCATCTGCATTTCCACAATTTACCTTTTGTTTGTGTCAGCACCTTTACAGCTGTGGTTCATGAAGGAAGATGATGGGTTGAAATCAGATCAGCAGAAGAGGTTTTAAACAGTCATCATGTACCTTCACATTTGAAAGTTGCTCCTAATTTGTCTTTGTTTTTGACAATCATGAAGTCTTGATAATTATTTTCTATCATGATGAGGAAATTCTAACCATGTCTTACATCATCTCTATGCATTCCTTCAGACAAGAGGAGACATTTATGCTGTTGGTCAGAGCAGAACGTCAACATTTGGTGCTGGTATCAAGCTGGCTTTTCCTTTTTTTGTCCTGTATTTGTAGAGTCACAGAAAGCCAGCTCCTGGAAACGTGTTTACAACGTAAACAACCTGATTCTGGTCAACGACTTGAGGAAGTGGAGAAAAAAAAAAAAAAAGGAACCCAGTGCTCTTTTTCTGACCAGAGAAGTAAATCTGTAATTGTGTTGTGCCGTCTTCATCTTAAATACCCAGGAAGCAATATATTTTCTAACATCGGAACTGTCTGTGTTCAAATCTTTGCTGACAAAATGTCCATCTTGTTGTAACATAGGATGTCTTGCCAAACTGATGTTTTTTGGGGTTTTTTTTATTTTGGTTTCCAGGGGGGAAAAAAAGGATGTTGCATTTAAAGATACAGTACATGTACATAATCTTGAAGTTGTATTTTTTTTTTCTTTTTGATTAACGATATAATCATTGTTGCTGTTATTGTAATTTATTCCCGGTGGAGGAATTGGCTTGTTTTTCTATGTGAACTTTTTTCTCTTTAAGAAAGTGGTAGGTCTTTAGCCTTGATTTCAAGTCTTGCAGTAAGTAAGCAAGATTTAGCCTTGTTCTAATAGAAACTACTCAGCCATTCAGTCCAGCCTATCAATGATTCATTTTGATATTATCATGAAGGTAATGCGCACAGTGTCGTGACATACTGTATGCTGCTTTTGGAAAAGGCACAAGCTCTTTAACTGCTGGGTGCTCCTCAGCAGATTCGTCTCATATCCAGAGACCATCGCCTGTCTAGTGTAGACTCAATGCAAAGTGAAATTACAGCACACACACAAACATGTATGACATTCTCTTCCTATGTTCTACCTAATCTGTGGCTGCAGAAGTGCACTCATGCAATGTTTAAACTACCATATTATAATTCAAGTGGCCTGAGCACTCTGCATTTATGTCCAAACGAAAAAACATATCTTTTTGTTGTACTGAGGGAATTATTGTTCACTCCATCTTTTCTTGATTTCTCTTTAATGTCACAACTTGTCCCACTTAGTACCCAGTGAAATAATTTTTCTTGACGTTAAGAAGATGTGTTTCTTATTTTAATTTATTTTCTCATTGATTTAACATGCAGGCATGTTTTATTGTTTTGTCTTTATATTCTTGTTTTTGGTGTCCTTTTCACCACTATGTCATCATGGATGGATGTAGAAATTTGGTAGTTTATGAGGATCTGTATTATACAACTACTGCATGTCCTTTTTCTGGCCAGTGTAAGTACATAGGCTATGATTGGCTTTTCATACACAGTCAGCCACAACATTAAGATTATCTGTCTAATGCTGCTGCCTCGTTGGTTCCAGAACGGCTCCGTCTCGTCAGGATGTGCTATGGTGTTGGGAGGTTGGAGTCTGTATGTCAGACTTATTCTGATGCATCCTAAAAACACCGGATCGCTTTGAGATATGAGAGTTAGTTCACTATCAGTACCTTTGTGCCATTTGCCATGTTACTCAAGCCGTTCCTGTTCATTGTATGGTGGGACACGTCTTGCTTGTCGTGGCATCGGTTTAGGTTGGTGGAACATGTCAAAGTAGCATCCACTTGAATAACAATGTCTCTGAGCAGAACATTGCATTGTAACAACAATCATTGTTATTTTTAATGTCCATTTTAATATTGTGGCTGACCTGTCTATATAAAAGGCACAAAGCAGAAATCATTTGGTCAATCAACGCAACTTGGTGATCCTGACCACATGGGAGCATAAAGATTTGCTGTGTGACTAAAGAGCCACTGACTGAGTGGAGGCGGTCCGGCACAGTCCACTAGAGGTGTACTTTGTTGTGTCTGATACCAGAGGCTCACAGCGAAACTTTCTTGTGATATGTTTCCCCAGTGGTCATAAGTGCTATTATTACATAGAGCCATTTTAAAAAGTGATTTATTGAAACAAAGGTTGTTGTTTTTTTTTTTGTTTTTTTTTTTTTAAGTCTTTCCTTGCAAAAGAAAGAGGAAGTGTCATGTTTGCACCTGGATGCATATAAACCCGCAAAATGTTGAGATTACTCTCATTTTGCTCTCACCATGTTTCAAGTACATTTTTGGTGTTACCTTTCCAAGTAACACTGTTAAGATACTATTCAGAAGTTTTACCTGCACACTTGTACGAACCTTTCACTGCCGTTGTGTACTTCCTCTAATTCTGGCCCACTGTAGCATGCTTTTCTTCTCGCCTCTGTATTTTAGGAGTCGTAGATTCAGTAAAACGTCTCGGTTGCCTGCACCACTCCACCCTATCGTGCCTCAACACCTATGCTTTTGTTTAGAGCCAGTGAAACCGCTGAGGACAGAAACGTTCATTCTCCTGTTGCCTTTGCTGAGGACACCCACACGTTTCATCTCTTATAGGCTAGGACAGGACCTTAACTGTAAGCATGGTCTTAGCTCATACTCTTCATGAGTGTTGTACTTGCCACCTTCATCTGACTGTGATGTTGTAACTAAATGAAACTGTGATAAAGTTGGTCAATGGGACAACACACAGAGTTTCATCTCCTTTAATGCCTTTTATTTTTTATTTATTTATGCTTTTTCCCAGTTTGTTATGACATAGTCTATTGGATCTATTTATTTATTGTTAAATGTCTCCTAAATCTGAATCTAAATTATTGCTAGAAAACTTTCTTTGTCTTTCTTATGTTATTGGTTTAGAAGAAGATTGTGTTAATCAGCTTTTGTTTATTGACCATGACATTAAAGTTAAAATGGTTTGACTCCATTTTGTCCTAGAATCATAACCACTGAGTAGATCTGTAAATATCTTTGTAAACCTCAATTTTCAGCTCAACTTTAGTTATCTGTGTTGTACTGCAGACTGGCCCCATTGATTGTTTAGCTATCTGGTTTAGATAACTACATCGCAGGTACAAGCTCCTATCGATTTAACTGATTAGCTTGTCTGAGAATCTCAAACTTCTACTTTTCCATGTCCTTGCATAGTATGTATTATAAAAGACATGGCATATTTTGGTTTCCCTTTTATTTATTGTGGCGTTCACATATGATCATGAAGGATCAAGCATGTGTACCTTTGGTCTCTTTGAGAACCCAAACGTATCAGTTTGTGGTAGAGGAGAGTCTTTGTAGGACTCAGAGTTGCTTTGGTCTATTGATTGTCACTGTAACTGCATGAATCCTCCATAACCTCAGCCCCAGCCCAGATGGTTCAGTTTTTTTGTGGACTTGTGGCCTGAAGATATAGTCCAACTTGCTTTACATAAAAGGTATAGATCTTTTGCATTTATTGTAATTGAACCTGGTATTTATCAATACATTACCATCACATAGTTTAGTAGTTAATACTTTCAAATGACTCTCTGCTGCCACTTTTCTGAAGTTGATGACATTAAGTTACTTTGGGGAATATTCTACTTATTGTAGTTTTATTCAGCACAAAACAATGTAATGTTCAGGACAGGACTTACTAACCAACCACAGATACGTTCTCTTATTAGTCCAGGATTTCTGACTCAAGACCCTGTTAAGTATTCAATGTTCTGCTTGTAGAACTGTAAAAAAATGAGTACTGTATTCTGAGGGGAAACATGTTTGAGAAGCATTTGCAGCCTATGTTTGTACACAAAAATGTTAAATAAAATCTCCTGTATCAACAGAAAATGTTGTTACTTTTCATGTTTCTTACCCCTTACTGAGGAAATACACCTGTCCCAGTTGTCAAAAATAGTTCTCTATGAAGAGGGAAGGGCCTTTTAAACCAAAAAGACAGGTGGTGTGAGCATAATGCTGTGGGCCTGTCGGCCTCTATATTACATGTACACAACATTTAATCACAAGAAATTACAAGAAAAAGCAAGTATGATATTTAATTTGACCTAATTCAGACGCAAGCAAAGAGTTAACCCTTTTTTAAAAAGACGGTCCCACATAGACGTATGCAATTATATTAGGATTCTTGTTCTAATTAGGTTTAAGAAATCCAGGTTGTAGCTTTTCTTTACATGTTAATGAAAGTTGGGTAGAAGTAGATGTTGCTAAAATATTCACAAAACAATATGACTAGGGGTGACATTTGCATGGCACTGGATATGGCCGATGCAACAATGTACAATAAATGAATTATTATTATTTGGATATAAGAAACCATGTATTTAAATTAGAGATCATTTTCAGAACTGAGACATACAATGTGCTACTGTCATAAAAAGTTGCAACTAAGCAGGTCATGAGACTCAGGTAACCTATTTTACATATCAAATGAGTGTACGGCACAATATAATGCAAAACCATGGATAAACGTCATCAACCAAATAACCTGGATTAAAATGCAGTAGGCCTACATAACGTTTAAATAAACAGAAGCTGTTTACTATCCTATTTGACTGCGTTTTAAATAAACAACCAAATTTGCAACACACCAAACAATGTGTCAATGAAGGGTTTGCACTGAGGCCCCTGGAGATTGATTTATTTTATTTTATTTTATTTTATTTATTTATTTATTTTGCTTATCTTCTTTTTTTGCTTTGAGAAACTCAACTAACTTCTCTGAAATTATTTTTAGACGAACTTTTATTTCCTTTTATTCGGCCTGCCCTCCTGTCATTACTTATTTATGTGCATTCAAATGCTCCTGCAACCCTCCCTCTGTCTCACAGCCATATTTCCATTACTTCTGAGGACACTACAATAACTTCTGCACTTTACTTCCTGAAGACCTTTCACCTCTCTGCCTTGACTAAATATAAACGTGCTTAGCTTAACTTAACTAAACTAGGTCGGTGTCCTGTCAATTAACGATTTGCCTTATTTTTAGGGACCTTTTCTTACCCCACGTGAAGGCGGGTCTCCACGATTGCCGCTCTAAGTCCTCACAACATGAGTAATATAACAACACCCACCCACCCATACGCACACGAGGTGGCATTAAGCTGCGCGGCGCACTTGGCTTTCCTGCTGTTGGTGCTCACCATCATGAGGCGGAGTGTCACAGGCTTCTCAGCTTCTCATCACTTTCCTTCTTTCTTAAATTCAACTTGTTCAGCCTCATTCTGCTGCACGTTTCAGCTTCTTGCTTCATGTTCCTCCGTGGGAGCTTCCAGCCAGCAGATCTGAACACGCAGAGCTCATTTTGTCATCCAGACCAGAAGGTAAGACAGGACCAAACGTTTCTTCCTGTTCAAACTCTGTTGTGTTGTCACGTCAGCGCTCATCAGTTTGTTTGTTTGTTTGTTTTTTTGTTTTAGCAACACGAGTTTTCTCATCCGTGCTTTGTAAACTAACAAATAAATAAAGAAAAGAAAAGAAAAGAAAAAGAAAAAAAAGAACATTGAAGCTACAGGATGGCAGTCAAAAGTTGTTTTATTTAACTACTTCATACAAGATCGCTGTTCTGGTGATGAGATGATGAAACAGGAGCTTCCCTTAAACTAAAATATCACTATGAACTGGTTGAAGTGAACAAATTCAATCATTTATAGGATTAGATTTGCTATGCTCTTATTATATTACAAGAGATAATAAGAATTACATTGTGTTGAGCTGATGAAAAAGCAATGACAAGCGCAGAGGGGTGTTTTCCTATCACTGAACACATGCTGCAGTGATTGTTTAAAGTGTGCAGCTCCTCTCTCCTATCCTATCTGTTAGTAGAAAGACTTCATCACGTCAACGCCTTCTTTAACAAATGTACTAGAACTCAATTTCTTGAATAAATGCTGTGGTTTCCTATTGATTTAGGTGAAGTTAAGCTGGTACATTGATTGTCAGGGCTGCTTCTGTCCAGCAGGATGTGCATTTTCTTATCACTTCCTCCTCTGCTGCATGCAACCACAGTATTACGGATGGGGGTAGTTTTTTTTATTATCAAAGCAGTCAACTGGAAGCCAGCAAGTGATAGCTTCAGCTATTTCTCATAAACCAATTTAGAAGAAAAGCACTGTAAGTCAAACTTTCTGTGTCCACTTTAACTTTGAAGGTTTTATGGGATTAGAAAACAGTTTCGGCCCCATGAGGTCTTTCACTGCAGCTTTTAAACCAACCACATACAGCAAATCCTGGTTTCTGAATTCCTCTGGCCTTTGAGAAAGTTTAAATAGCACAACAATAGAAGAAAGGTTGGACTTTGGTTCAGGATTACTGCTGGTAGAGCTGCCAGCTCGTGTGTGGGCTGCAGGGGAACATTTACTGAAATGTGGGAAAAGATCTGAAAGTATGCGTGATTTTAAAATGTGGAATGGAGAACAACTGTTTCTGTTCCTGTTGCCTTTGTATTTTAAGTACTTGCAATGCATCTTCACATGTCTATGATTGGTATGCAGTACTAAACAGGGCAGGTGAGGGCGGTTCTTTGAGGAGAATAATATCTTTGCTTCATTTGTCTCCGCCTGCTCCTGTGATGGACTGGCAGCTTGTCAGGGCTGGATCTCACCTCTCACCCAGTTATGACAGATGAGATGCTGGGGTGGGATCAAGTGCAGAGACTGACTGTGCAGAGTATGAATTAATGAATGAATATTAGAGTATCTCTTTGTTATCAGTTACAAATTGTGGCTGCTTCAAACAGGTTATCCTACTAAAAAAGTAAAAAATAAAAATATATTTAAATTGAATTCACAACTTTCATCCACAAATTTAAGGTGGAAATTTCAATATCCATCCCCACTATTTCCATGGTTTGGATTCCTTGTGGCAAAATTTAAAACAATTTGACTATTTACATTTTTCTTTGTGCCAACATAAATTAGATTTAGTGAGAATTTGATATTCATAGAATAAGTTTTATGAAGTAGTCTCAGTCTCATTCATTTTTTATTTTGTCAATGCAATTCAATTTTGTCAAGCTCTAAAGCCTCTTCTTCCTTTGTGGGGAGTCATTTTCAGACCCTGGAGTGTGATTTGTCTTTTAATAAACAAGAGATTATAGCAGGTTTTATGTCTAAACCTTTGGGTTAAAAAAACAAAAACAAAACAAAAGTGCACTTTAGCACAGTTAAATTGGTGTACCGTTTAAGCCCAGTGCAGGTCTCTGAGGGCCACTTATGGATGTTTCCTCCAACAGATGTGATTCAAATCAGTGTATCACCATCAGTCCGTCATCAACGTCTGAACAAGCCTGTTAATGATCCACGATTTTCCATCAGGTGTGTCAGAACAGACAAACATCTAAGACATGTAGGGCAGCAGCCCCGGGGGACCTGGATTGGGGAACGCTGTTCTCGAGTCATATAGTCAAGACTGTAAATATTGGGACAGATAACGTTTGAAACACAGCAGCGCATACCTTTCATTTGAGTGTGCTGACTGGGGAAAGAACTGTGTTTTAAAACACACCAAAGTTGCACACTCTTGGTGTATACTGGTCGAAATGTAGGGGTGCAAAAGTAACCAAAAGCAATAATCTGTTGACACATGTTGCTGTGGCTGTAGTAGCAATATGGGATGATTTTCTGGTAAATCCACAAGAGCAGAGTTCCTTGGTCCTTTGAGCTGTTGTGCTTTTTTAATGTTTGTATCCCACCCTAATTCTGATGTTGATGTGCAGTAATGCTCTTGCTGGGTCTGCTTTTTCAGATGAAGTGAGCTGTAAAAGTCTGTTGTATCAACTGATAATGTTAAAAATAGACAGAAACATGCAGCAGAATAAGCTCAGTGTTGCAGTGTTTCATTTAAATACAAAGCAGGCCTTCACATAAAATTCAATTTTTCCCCTTTTGTTTGGATATGTTTTTCTAACTGCTGGGGAGAAAATAAATAATGCACTAGATTCCAGGGTATCACTGTAGCCCATCTGACATGACCTAGGAACTATCTGGTTTTTCTTTCTGTCTCCCTTGTTCTGTTTTAGCCCACTAACTTGAATAACGTGGACTGCATGTCAGACCTCATATTACTGAAGCTTGCTGAGGTCGTACCAGGTTTGTGTAAGAAACTCTAATCTGCTTATGACATGGAGGAATTTAGCAAAATAGCCCTGAAGAAACACAGCAATGATAAGTCAACAATGATAATACAGCAACATTGAAATTTACAGGTGCTTTATTCAGCTTAATTATCAGTGATTTTTGGAGGAAAACATGTCAGTGGTGGGAATGATGTGTAAAAGAGTTTTGGGAAACTTTCCCTGGAATAAAAGGCCCATTGTTGGACTGTCTGCTTTGGCCCTGTCTCCTTGTCTTGCTGTGATAGATGTCTTTTCTGACGTCAGTGTGCATGTGTACTTTATGTTCATGTAGTAATTGGAAATCTGTTTATACAGACAGAAACCAGTGACACTATATTTTCTCACTTTCTCTCTCTGCAGACCACTGCTCTCATTTCCGAAGCCACTGGGCAAAACTCCAAGATGTGCCGCCTTCGAAATTCTGCTTCTGCCTGTGACAAAATTCACTGAACTAACCACAAAAGAAAAAGAGAACCTGAGAAAAAGAAGAGCAGATTAATGTAGAGGTTTGCACCATAAATTGGTGTAACTGAAAGCAGACATCACATGCACGTAGCTTGTGGCGTAAACTTCCTGCTTTTCCTCTAACTCTATGACACAGTCACTTTTCTCTGAAGTCATACCATGTGGTTTTGGAAGCTGGTGTTTGGTCTAAAAACAAGTCGAGCTGTTGAGTTTGTGGGATGAAACCACAAAGAAAAAAAAAGAGGAAAAAGCAACCATGCTGAGGAGCAACCAGGTGGTCTATATTGGCCTGGAGTTGGTGATCGCTCTCCTGGCTGTGGCTGGAAACATCTTGGTCTGCTGGTCCGTCTGCCTCAACTCCAACCTGCAGAGCATCACCAACTTCTTTGTGGTGTCGCTGGCAGTGGCTGATATTGCTGTGGGGCTACTGGCAATTCCTTTTGCTATCACTATTAGGTATAATTTCATGTGTTTAATATGGGACAAGGGTTAAGAGTGTATCCTTACAATATTACAGTACAAGAGCTGAAGGAATGCTGCACTGTGTATTTATTTTGTGGTTGTGCCTTTTTAACCTTTGATGTTTTCTTCCCAACATCAGCGTGGGTTTCTGTGGTGACTTCTATGGCTGCCTGTTCATCGCTTGCTTTGTCCTCGTGCTCACTCAGAGCTCCATCTTCAGTTTGCTGGCTATTGCTGTTGACCGCTATATTGCAATAAAAAACCCACTCAGGTGAGTAAAAAAAAAAAAAAAAAAAAAGGAAGATATATAGCTGACACGTCAAAGATGGTCTTTTAGGACATCTAGTTATTTAAACTTTTCAATTATTCCAAATCTATCACAGTACTTGTTGAAGCATTAAACCTAGGTTTTGTTAGTGTAATCTGTTTTGGCACTAATACTTTCAATAAGACGCTCCTTTTACTACTAGCATGGAAAGTCAAAAAAGGGGCGAAATACGCATATAAAATACAATCAGAAACAACAGAAACAAGCATGTACTGCCTATACTATGTATGTAT
>JBAMYA010000004.1:11005942-11042536 GCA_037176975.1 Arrhamphus sclerolepis | reverse complement strand
CGATCTATATACACACATACATATATATATACACACCATATCAGTGTTCCCCAATGAATGGGTCATTAACAGACCTTAAGGACTGGAATTAGGGAACACTGACTGCACTATATAGCTATCATAACTTAATTTCGGTCAGTTTACTCAATGTCATAATATTTATTTCCACTCAGAGTTTGATTATAGGTTCTCGATAAGGTTACAGTTTTCACTCTGCTGTGCCCTATCCTTGTGTGAAAATTCTATCTTGTCCTCTTTGAACCACTGTTTTACAATTGGAGCCCCACGAATCCTGTTGGAATATGCCTGTCTTAATAGGGAAGAAAAAAAAAGTATTGTTGGAAACATCTGAATGAGCTGGATCAACTGAAGCAAAGCCCGGGTCATCAGGTCATAGCACTGCTCCTATGGGATTACACAATAGGCTCTACGTATGATGGGTACTTTGTTTTGTCCATTGCTCTCCTTACAATGATCCTCATATCACTGAAGAAGAGTAATTGTGGACTTTGTGACTTTTTATTTGTTTTACAGCTAAACAGTACTTTGAGTTCTATTGTTGATGTTTTGTGTTGTTTTGTTTTTTTCTTCAACCAAACCAAATGTTTAGAAGATCTCCAATCATGATCATATTTTTTTCCTCATCATCGTCACTATCCTTACAGGTTTTAGTAATGTATTTCAGCCATCTCCTTAGCCGTTTCATTTGTTGGATGCAGACCAGACTCTGAAACAGAGTACCATCTTTTCCATGACCTCAAAATATAGGTTCACTCATTTGTTGCTGGCTGAAACTTATGGCTTATTACAGTACATACCCAGTGTGTATGGCAAGTGATACATTTGCATTAGCAGCTGCATTACAACTTTAGTTTGTTTTTGTATACTAACACTGGTGCCAGAAGCCATGCACCAAAGTCTGGGTGGGTAATAATTAATCGTAACATTAGGAGCCTTTATAAATAATGCTGGCTGCCAACCACCCCATTCAAAAACACAGCGACAGTCTGAGTCAGATATTAGTCAGATATCAGATATGATTTGAACTGTCTGGCTTTACTCATTATTTTATCTAATGAAAGCGGAGATAACTTCTAACCCCTATGTGAACTGTAAATAGCAAGGACTGAGTATTGAGAATGAATCAGTCTTAAGCCCTTTATTTTTTTTCAAAATTTAAAGTAATTTTCCTGAAGTCTTCATTAAATGTTTGTGACCACAGCTAGTAACTTAGCCGTCTGTTCCTCTACTTATTTAATAGTCATGCAGACTGTTGGACGTTGACGTCCCTACAAATCTGCAGCGTTCCACCTCTACCAGGTGAATGGTTGCAGCACAGCCAAGGTCCCTAAACTCTGCTGCCAGTTTGGGGTATCTGAGCCTCTTAATCACAGCCTCATTTACGGCTTGTACGCCGTCCTCCCATTGATAATAAACTGATGATCTTGGTTGGTGGAGAACACATCTGGCCTGATGTGTTGTGAGTGATTATGCTAAGTTGGGTGCATGTCCAGGTATACCTGCTTTTCCCATGCCTGTCCAGGAGTAAGCACTTATGTATTCCTTGCTAATGATTCCTTGCAGTTCACTTATGACTTGACAAAGGACACTAACTGTTGATGGTGACTTGAAGTTTGTTTTTTGTTTTTTTGCCGCCACCCTGCAATTCTCCAGCAGCTCTCCCACATTCTGCAACACCTGCCACGTGCTGCCACCTTAGTCACCCCTGGGCTAGTGTGACCTTGAGCCTTGCCAGGATATGCTGGAGACCTGCATTATTGTTGCTGCACAATGGGCATTTGTCCTTCCCCCTAAACCACTGGGCAAGGTTCCGGGGACATTGGATTTTGTCGTACGCTGCCCTTATCAGCGATACTAAGTTGTGCCTGAGAAGTCCACCACATGTTTGCACCGCTGAAAACCCTGACTGTGATGGCCTCCTTGTTGGCCCGGACACACGGCCTTTATATCACATTGTTCCCAGTCCACCCATGTGATCTTGGGTTCATACCAACAGCAGTTAAATAAAGTCAAAGGAAATCTATAAACTGATGTTTTATGTTTCTTATATGATTTTTTTTTTCATTTCATTCAAACTTTTCTGTCATTAGGGGTTGTAAGTATTTAAACACTGTTAGAAGAGAATATTCTTTAATATGATCGTTTTTCATTATTTAAGCTATATCACAACAATGAGTTATGAGTTGATGCCAGAGGAAAAAGAAAACACGTGTTGGTCAGTTACAGTTTGAGAAGGAAATGCCCTTTAAAACGGATCACACTCACACTACTTAGTACAGAGCTCTGCACTATTACACAGCATGGCTGAGTCTTCTGCTTCACTTTGAAATGTGTAGGGGAGGAGAAGTGTACAAAAACACTGTTTTTGCCAAACATAGTCATGCACTAATCCATAAAGCTATTTTTTCTTTTAGCAAAACTTTACCAAATCAGAATTATTTTAAAATCCAAACAATTGAAAAACTTGAAATAATTCACGTATGTACAGTGTCTCTTCTCAGGAAAACCCTTGAATCAGCAAGTCAGGGCACAAAATTAATTTTGTACAGACAACTGTACGGAAGTATGTAATGTTTGTAAATGTTGTGTATTTCTGTGTTCTGTTCAACCTCTTAGGTATAACAGTCTGGTGACAGCGCAGAGAGCAAAAGGCATCATCGCACTGTGCTGGGCTCTTTCATTTGGCATCGGTTTGACACCGATGTTTGGCTGGAACACAGGTGAGATATTTCTTTTGGCAATGAACATGCATGCTGTAATTTCTGTGAGGTCTTGTTAACAGATTTGAAAGGAGAAGTCTTTACACTGTTCTTAATAGCATCTTACTTTTCTACCTGTTCCCAGTCTTGATATGTGTTGCCACGTTCCACGTTTCCGGAAATTGAAAATTCTGATTTTTTTTTTATCCAACTCCTTGTTCAGACAAAAGGGGTGAAATAGGGCATGAGCGGTGTGTGTGTAACTTAGATTGCCCCATTTTGGAATGGATTTCAACAGCAGAAAATTTCTTGTGACATTCTGATGACGTATATGTGTAACACCATCAACAGGATGCAAATGTATACCATCCGAATCACCTTTGTCTGCACAGTTTGCATGTATTTTTCTTCATTCACATGGAACTGGGAGGATATAGGACGCCAGGAAGTCACAGACCGCTGTTGTTTTTGCTTTTCTGGCCCCTGCATCAGAGGGTAAAACTACATTTGACATAGATGATGTTGAGTAATGCTCATTGCACTTTTGTTTCCTGAATTCTGGTTCTCTTTAAGTAAGGGCATGTGGGTGCAGGAGATCTCTGTCTTGCTTGGGCCAGTATATACAAGAAAATGATGGAACATTGGTTGTACATCTTCACGTAGAAATTATAGACTGTCAGCATGGAAACTCCAACACTGCACTGGATGGTGGGGGGCTCTGCATTGTTTCCCATTAATTTTCTTAAATCCAAAAGGACCACTTTTGTGTTGTCCATTTTAAGCCCATGGATACTCTTTCTATTTGTGATCCAACAGCTTAGATATTAAACGCAAGATACTGTACATCCTACACACACCATTGGATGAACATGCATTATGACTGCTGCCATATTTGGAAGACATTAGTAAGGGCTGTGAACGCATGTAAATAAACGTTGAAGCGAATGTTTCTATGTGTAATTTAGTTATCCCCCAGTAAAGTATGTGCTGTAGATAACAGACTTATCTTTACAATTGTTAAGGAATTTGATATACATGTGTATCCCTTTTGGTTTGCATTAGATAATATCTGATCATATTAGTTCAGAGAAATATTGAATTTTCAAACAGTAGATGGTTTTCTTTCACATTCCAGATCTAGAGTTGTTTTTTTTTTTTCATATTGTTGTTTTCATGTCGATTATTCCAGAAATAATATACTTATTTATAAACAAGACAATGCAGCACTGCTCTGGCCAAATAATACTGCTATTATGTTTTTCATTTGCTGTGCTTTTTTTTCTGCTGAAACTTTCATTTCATTTGTATTTTCAACATCTCCATTTTCACTTATTTATTGGTCCCGCTTCTCATAGTTGCTAAACTCTCACTACAGCTGATACTGGTCTCTCAGCAAACTGCAGTCCCCATTAAGTCTTGGATACAAATATTAGTCACAAATTTGATTGAATGCAATGGGAAGAATAGTAAATTCAGTAAATTCATAAAATTCTTCCAAATAATAAACAAATGGCAGCAGATACACCTTGACCATGTTTTAACCACCAAATGTCTTTAAGTCATTTTACGCTCATGTGCAATACTTGTAACAATATGAAAATATGACCAAAAGCTTCATCAAGATACAGTACATGGAAAGATGTTTTACCCTGTGGACTTTTTGCGCTACTGTATTTTTTTTAGAGTGTTATAATTAAAGCCAAAAAGAGGTGAAACTGTTAATGAATCGACTTTGCTTCTGTTGCACAGGTTGGAACTCCAACATGACCATTGGAAGCAACTGTCCCAAAGGCATGACCGAATGCCTTTTTGAGAAAGTGGTTACCCTGGACTACATGGTCTATTTCAATTTCTTTGGCTGTGTGCTGATACCTCTGTTGGTCATGCTGGTCATCTATGTCCATATTTTTATGGCGGCACGGCACCAGCTCAGAACTATGAGTCTCAAGGTCGCACACACACCTGGTCCTAGACAGAGAGCTCTATCATCAAGCTCATCTCGCTCGATTCTGCAGAAGGAAGTGCGTGCTGCAAAGTCACTGGCCATCATTGTGGGTTTCTTTGCTTTCTGTTGGCTTCCACTGCACATCATCAATTGTTTCAACCATCTTTGCCACGACTGTGAGCGGCCACACATATGGGTGATGAACATTTCGATTATCCTTTCCCATGCTAACTCTGTTGTGAATCCCTTCATCTATGCCTACCGCATTCGGGAGTTCAGACAGACTTTTCGGAAGATTTTGTATCAGCACATCCTGAGACGGAGAGATGGGCATGGGATCGGAGTCAGCAGTGCTGATAGCCGGGATGGTGGGAGCCACAGTATCAGGCGGATCTCACATACCAGTAAAGAGGGTTCATGTGACACAGTGGTAAAGAGTTACGTCCTGGACCTCAGTGCTGGTCAAACTAGACAAAAAGAAGCTCCTGAACGTTCTTGTCAGTGGACACCAAATGCTACACCAAATAGCTGCATACCTAATGGGCACAGAGAGGAGAACAGCACCATGCCAGCTGCACAGGAGCACCCATGCATGCTATTTCTAGCAGAGAATGCAGTAAAGTCTGCGACATACATAGGGGGACCAGTGGATGTTGTGGAGCTTCAAGACATGGGAAGCTGCATTGATTTTGTAAATGTTCAAACTCTTTCCCTAAAACCAAATGATTGTACCTGCTCTACAAATATTACAGAGGTCTCATAACCACAATGCTCATGTATTTAAATGTGTACTGTATGTTTCAACACCATGGCACATATGTCATGGTGCAAACATGATAACATGAAGAAAGTTTTCAGGTAGTTTCTGTAAATTATTGCCAATAAGAAATATCTTTTGAAAACATAATAACAGTTTTAGGTGATATTTCTGTTCCTTTCGATAAACAACATCTAAGATGGATGGAATGCACAACCAGACAACACATTTGTTCAAAGCAGGTAAATGATGTGAGCTGCTTTTTTCTTGACAGAGTCTTTGGCATTCATGGTGTGTTCTTTCTTTAAGATGAATTTTCTTTTCTAGGTTGTAGGTGGTAAAAAAAAGAAAGAAAAAACATGCACCTTAATGTAGAAAAACTAATAAATTCATGTACAGTTTACAATTTGTATACTTCCCCCCATTTTGTTCATTGTGAAACTTTTTTGGGACTTTTTTGTTATCTATTTTGTTACCAAAAGACAAATGTCTAAAATTGTTCAAGTTACATAAGTATTTAACCTTTGTTATAACATTAATAATAAGATACATCCTGTCAGTCATCCATGCAATAATGCAACAACAGGAATTGAATTAATGTCATTGGACATGGCAAGAAAAGAGCCACGCTGTTAATATAAAGTCTGAAAGGTGATGGTGCATGTCAGAAGAACCGAATTATTTGCTTGACAGAATTTCCTGCTGACTGGGACCACGCCAAGGCACAGATCTGAGAAGTGCCTCCATTAAGACGTGAACCATCAGCAGACCTAGATCAGTCAGTCCAACTCAGTAATCAGGGATGAAGGGTCTTGGACAAACAGGTAACCAACAAACCAATGCTCATAATGAATAACATTCAAAGTTTGTTTAGAGAAGAAAATGTTACAGAGGAACAGCCATTGGTTCAGCACTCCACTGGTTAAGTCTTCTTAACTGAAAGGCCAGACAGGAACCATTCCATCCTAAAATGCTCAACCTACTGGGAATTTACCAGAGGGAACCTAACTGAATCTCAGATGGTGTGAACTCTGCTTTGACACTGAAGGAAATAGTATTTATGCCTTTCGCCACAGTTCCTCTGCATGTATGTTAGAAATCTGGCAACGAGCACAATCTCACAGAAGAAATAAAATTGCGGTGGGGGGGAGTATTTAATGAAAGAACAAATGAAAGTGTTTTGCCTGTGATGGACTTGCCTGTCAAGGATGTAACCTGCTTTTTGCAGGGTGACAGCTGGAACAGACTCCAGCAGAACCCTGGACTCTGAACGAGATTGACACAGGTATGAAAAGTGATTCATGCTCTCCTCATTCATTTCCACATCGCTTTTGCCTTTCTTGTTTCCTCATCAGTTTTCCTATTGCTTTTCTTTTAAAAGCAATTCTGTTGAAAAGTCAAGTTAAGGAAAAGTCTTTCACTGATTCCTCTTTTATCTCTTCAATTGGCTAGAATATATTTAGAAATCCTGAGTGAAAATCCTCTTCACTTGTCAAAGCCACTCTGAGCAGCCTTAATGAAGGTTTATATTTGAGAAAGACAGCAACCAGAAACATAGCCTACTGATATGATGGAGTCTAGCTACCTTAGTCTCCAGTGTGTTCTTGCTTAAATAATTCATATAAAGACTAAATATGTTGAATTTTGTTCTTAAAATAGAATGTAGGCTGATTAAAAAATATTTAATTGTGTGAGCTTTATTTCAAAGCTTTCAAAACAATGTAAATATCTGGAAATTTCCATTTGCACTGTAATACACTGTATCTCACAATGCATTTTATTTTGTATAACATATTCACTTTTTTTTTTCAACTGAGGTGATTTTCTTTCTTAAACCTGGATGACTCCATAATTCCTCATTTTTGCCGTGAACCATGCTTATGCTACGACAGATGAAATGTTAACAGATACATAAGATAGACCACCTTTGCTCTATTAAGTGCTGCAAGCAGTGGTCAGTCTTAAGTGAAGATCCTACTGCAATGTAATTTCTCAGAGACCTGGATAGCTACGGAAAACAGGATGTTTTTCATTTGATCAGCAATTTGATAACTGCCGGGCAACGCATGTCTGTGGACAATTCAAAATCTGAATGACATAAATCAAAGGCATCACTTTAAACTGACCAGTGTCCAACCACCCAAACCAAGGGGCTTGTTTAATCTTTGCAAATACCACTCCATATGCCTCCAGTTGAACTACTCTCAGAGTCAAGCAAGCACACATAAAGAGCACGAAAACACAGGCACGCACACACTTACATATGTATGTACACACATAAAAAGTGTGTGCACATGAGCACAGACCACTCAGTAAGAGGTGTTTACAGAGTGGCCAGGCTGCTGACGCCATTCAATGAGCGTAATGCAATGGAAATCAAATGAAGGTTCATTTGATGATGTCTTTTATTATACCATTATGCTTTCCCTTTCCTCATTAAAAAGCCCTTTCACTGTCGGAAAGACCCACATTAGGCAGCCTTTGTGTGCTTTACAGCAATCCCAAAGACATGTCTCCACGAATAAACATACATTGGTATGTGTCTATTATATTACTGTATGTTATTCAAAAACTGTGTGTACCACTTGGTGGTCATGTGGAGCATTTTCACAATTGATCAAACTTTTTTTTTAGGCTGTGGCGTCTTGATAAGCTTCATGTAAAAGCCATGCAAATTGTGTGGTAATGGCCTATTCAAATAATGTCATCACATAAATAACTTAATAACTTGGGGAATTTAATAAATTCCCTTGGTTGAATAAAGTATAACTGAACAGAAGATATCCAGGAAGATAGCAGTCTAGCTTCCTTATGAAACTGGAGGCATTGACATGGGCTGTCTTTGGGTTGAAAGATGGGGGTACACCCTGCAGGTCTTGAAACACAGTGACAACCAGACATGCTCACACTAGCTCCTAAAGTCCATTAAAAATCACCAATCAACTAAAGATGTGTGTTTTTTGAAGATGGGAAGGAAAACATGTAAACTGTACATATAAAGGCCCTAGCTGAGATTTGAACAGTGGTCAGATGCTTCGTCAAATGAAACAACAACAACAAAACAATGCGGAATATCATTTCATGGTCATGCACAGAAACTCAACGTCAGTGTTGAAAATCAACAGATTTTAATCCAACACAAATGAAGATATTTCATTTGTACAGATAACGCAGTACTCTACAGATATTTTTAGGCTCATATGTTTTAAATTTCAAGCTGGGTGTGAATTTAAGGGAATAGCACTTCTTTCTTTCTTTCTGTCTGTCTGTCTATCTATCTGTCTTTCTTTCTTTCTTTTTCAAATAGACACTACTAAAACTAATAAATGCCCAGGCTGTAAATAATAATGTAAATGCTCAAGTGTGCCTCATGCATTATGACGTGCACTTAAAGCGCCGCAACGGTACCTCAAAACTACATCCCCCGCAATGCAAGCGTCACAGGAAACGTTCCTCCGCAGTTGCATTGTGGGTAGGCGGAAAAAAGGCTCATAAAGGTACTGTAACGACGAGCGCACGTTGCCGAATTACTAAAGAAGACTCTACAAAATCAAACAAAGTGTTCGAGACCGAGTCAAGGTAAAGAAAAACAAAAGGGAAATAGAGGTTAATTGCTGTGAGACAGCGCTGTCGTTCGCATGTCAATTCTAACGTATTTTTTAAGCTAGTTCATTCATTTTCAAACGTAGCCGCGTATTTGCTGAACTGAAAAGCATCAACTTCAACAGATTACCTGACGGTCAAGCTAAACGCCTAGTCGATGCGCTTAATAGTTTGGTTTGTTGCATATACTCCCAAATATTGTGGCACATTGTTTATGGGCTTTATTATTTCTGAATGAGCAGCTTATTGTATTGTGGCCTCTGAGCTAATGCTAACAAAGCTAACTGTTAACGTTTCCTCGGTTTGCATGAAGCTGTTTATACTTTAGCTTTTATTCCAGCGTTTGATTTGAGATATAGCTAAAGGCTGAGCATTTTTAAAGTAATGTTTTAACTACTGTTACTTAAGTAAATATGTTTAGTGGCAGTTTCACAGTTTTTATTAAAGACGGGTACGCTCAATGCTTCATGAAACTTGATATGGAAAACACTGTTTCCTAACAAAGTTTACTGCTCATGCTGGTTGTTATTTAAAAGTGTTCAGATTGTTGCTGTATATTTTTTTTTTCCAGGAAGGAGGCTGAAACATGTCCATCGGAGTACCAATCAAGGTCCTGCATGAAGCAGAAGGACACATTGTGACCTGTGAGACCAACACCGGAGAGGTGTATAGGGGCAAGCTGATCGAAGCTGAGGACAACATGAACTGTCAGGTCAGTTCATGTAGAAAACATAAAACACAAATGATGCTTTTGCATGCAACTGTTTTGTTCCTCTTTGAATAAATCTCAAAAAGTTAGTTCACAGGCTTAGACTGGGGCTAGTTTTAGGGATGTTATTCACTGCATAATTTTGGGCTGGCATAGATGAAAGATCGCCATCGTGAAATAATTGCAGGGATATTTCTCTTCAAGATTGGCTGTTGATGTCCTGCAATGTGAGTTGTTTGACAATGACCAACACACTGGCATTGTAACCAAAGACAACCTTATATAGTTTTCTGACAGTGTCAGAAATCCTACGGGTCATGAGTACTTGCAAGGAGGTTGAAATTCAACTTGAAATCATGTGTTAATTAATGCAACCAAGTGCCATTATTAAAAAAAAAAGTGTGGGGTGAAATTAATCTTCTCTTTGACCAGGACCATATTATTCTGTTTTGTTTTTATTTTTCTTAAGCATTCTCGGCAGCACAACATGAGAAGTTTATTTTTACATATTTGTTAATGGACAGCTTGTACTGAGGACACACTTCTGCATCCTCCCACATCTCTGCAGCCTACCAACTCTTCTTGACATTGTACCCAAGATTTAAAAGTGCAAATCGTACAAAGTGAAATGTTTATAATCTTATAACTGCAGAAATTGTGCAGTGTATAGGACCCCCTGGGTCTAAAGGTCTACACCTTTAAACTCCTAGATTGTCACCCACAACAACTCATGGTGGTTCAGTAGCAGCAACATGAATATCATTGACAGGTTTCAGAAGATGTAGAAAGTTAGTGTCTGGAACAAAGTGGCTCAAAAGTAGGGCTTGTGAAGAAACAAATAAGTAGTTTTGGTGATAATGGCTGAAAGCTTGTCAATTGCCACGCAGTGAAAATACATGTCACGTAATGTAATGATGAGCCCAAAAGGACCAACTTACTCCGCCATATTAAAAACAAAATGAAGGGCTGCCCAGCTCCTGAGCCATTACTAAAACTTAAAACTCACCCAAATAAGGAGCATGACAGGGTACCTTGTGGCTTCATGAAGACATTTTCAGTGAAGTTTGACCCCACTTTGTGATATATTAGTTGCTGTATAAGTAGCAAAGCATTTGCATGAACACTTTTTGTCATTTTGGTTCTAGTTCAGGGCCTCCAGGTGTCTGCTTTTGTTTTGTTTTGTCCTAGTGTGTACCCTTGCAGACATGGCGTGCGTCATCAACTTAAGCAGTTGGTCAGATTTATTGAAATCTCTTGTTTAAAAGTTTTGTGAATTGCTTTGAGCACTGATGTGACTTTTTCTCAGCCATGTTATTTATATTTTATTGTGGACTCAAAATGTCTTTTTTTTTTTTTTCTTCTTCTTCTTCTTCTGTCCCAAAAGATGTCCAATATCACAGTGACTTACCGTGATGGGCGTGTCGCGCAGTTGGAGCAAGTCTACATCCGTGGAAGCAAAATCCGCTTTCTGATTTTACCTGATATGTTAAAGAATGCCCCAATGTTAAAGAGTATGAAGAACAAGAACCAGGGATCCGGTGCAGGAAGGGGCAAAGCAGCTATTCTTAAAGCACAAGGTGAGTGGAAGACGTCTGGACCACAGTGATCCTAGGCCTTTTGCGGGGCTCTAGAGTGCGACCAAAAAAAAAATTGAGGTCGTACTGGTGCGACGATTGGGGAGTTTCTCCCCTGTCTTTTCCACTAAGCTCACCATGGCAACGTCAACAGAGCAAGGTAGCGGGTAACATGTGACGTGTCTTCTGCCCCTCCCATCTCATAAGTTCAGTAGCTCTGGATGGATAGGGATGCGAGTTTGCTAACTTGTTTAATATGTTGCTAAAAAGAAACCAAAATTGTTTTAATTACTGTTCGAAGTAAAGAAAAAAACCTTATGTTATGATGTTTGTATATTGATAGCGTCATGTGTTCAACGCAAATCCGTAGTCTGCAGGTTCGCATAGCAACCTGCTGTCCCCATTCCTGCCCTGGCTCCGGACCCCTTTCCGATGGGGGCAGCCGGCTTCCTCCCACAGTCCAAAGACATACATGTTGGACTAATTGGTGTTTCTGGATTAGACATGAGTGAGAGTGTCAGTGGGCATTTGTCCACATGTGGTCCTGTGATGAGCTGGACACCTGTCCAGGTGTATCTGCCTTTACCTGAAAACAGCTGGGTTGGACTCCAGCAGAAATAAACATGGGGCTTAAAGTTTTCTGGCACTGTGCCGGATCTCTGGCCCAAGACCCAATGTGCAAAAACACCATGATGCACCATATATCGGCACAAGACCCAATGTAATGTATTTCCTATAAGTTCATTTGCCATCGTTTAGAACAAAAATGATGGAAAACTTGCAGTTTGCGTTTTATATAAATTGCCCTTTACTGAATCAAATGGTTGCTAAATAATATTAATTAGACTTGAAGAATTGACTTAGAATTAGATTTGACTGAGTTTCACATGTTTTCACTTTTAACTTAATAACCTTTACTTTATAAAATTCACATTTAAATTGTAGGTCATCTTGTACATTACCTAGCACAATGGCAAACAGTTGTTTGCCAAATTGCCTATAATGTGTATACATTGGATTCACTGAACCCTGCTCCTTGGAAAAAAGTTCAGGCTCAGGATTTTTTTTTTTTACTTTAAGCCCGTAAACAGTTATAGATAATGGATGGATTTATTTTTATCAAACAGTTTTTCCTTGAAATGTTAATTAAAACCTCAAAGTGGGTCAAAATAAATATATATTTTTATCACTAAATTTCTCTAAATGTATTGAACCAAACAGTGAATCGTGACACCCTTAGCCCTTCTGCAGCAAGATGCAGGTGACCACATTGTACATTTCTCACTGCATGTACACATGCTGGTCCTCCCTGTCTCAGCTGCAGTATGTGCAAAAGGGTTCTCTGCACAGAAGACAGTCAAATCGGACACTAGAGCATCCCTACATTCAGACACAGTGGAAGATCTAAGAATCAGTGCAGAGGGGCCACGTCTAGAGGATTTTGATGCTAGAGAGAGTGTGGCAAGCTGGTTTAGCCAAGGCCAAAGGTCAAGAAGGCCAAACTACAGGAGTTGGCCATCCAAGGGGCGTGCGACTGCAATGAAGGATAGTCCATAAGAAACTGAATCATGAGATGTTCAGTTTGAAGCATTTAATGTGTTTAAAAAAAAAGGAAAGAAATGACTCACTCTTGTATAGTGCTTTACAGTTGTATTTCTACAGCACCAAAGTGCTTTACGCTGCAGACCTTTTCACACATTCACACAGCAGTTGTTTGCGGAGTTGCCATACAGCATGCTGGCCAGACAACTGGGAGCAGCTGGGGATTCAGTGTCTTGCCCAAGGGCACTTGGGTGGACACAGGAGGAACAAGGGCTCAACCACCAAACTTCAGGTCCATGGCCAAACACCATCAACTGAGCCACCTTAAAGCACTTTCATTTTTAGTTTAGATTTTGTTTTTATTTCATTTTATCTTAACAATTTCAGCTCAGTGAAGCACTTTAAGCACCTAAACTTTTTCAGTAAGTTACTTTTCTTGTAGAAATGTGCTTCAAAAGAAGAACTTTATGATGACCAGATTGTTAATCATTTGAGTCAGTATTGCAAAAAAAAATTAAAAAGTGAACCTGTAAAACTGCTTTTGATGTGATGTTGAAAATGTGGGTGCACCTAACTTTTGTGCTGGTGCACCTAAGAAAAAAAGTATAATTAGGCGCACCAGTGCAAAAGTTAGTCTAGAGCCCTGGCCTTACGGCTTGGGTGCTCATTCAATATTATCATCTAGTATTATTAATTGCATTTACCCACTGCAGTACTCAGAATGCATACTAAAAGGAAGATGTGAGCATTATACTACAAGGTACTGGGTTGCCCAAATTACTATGGATTGATAGAAATAGATATAATCTTATCCTATTGTCTTTTTGATGGTGCTACAACTCATGAGATATTAAAATATTTTACAGCCCGGTATTGCGTGTATTGCACTGCCTGTTTTTTTGTTTTTGTTTTCTACCATATACTGTTACAGTAATTTCTGACTTGTATTAGAATTGGGGAATAGATTTTTTTTTTTTTGATTGGGGGGGTATTTTATCCTGACCTGCAAGACACTTACCTCAAGTTTGTTTTATCATCTAAAATGGATCATCTTCTGCTGTTTCCACAGTGGCTGCGAGAGGGCGAGGTCGCGGTGGAATTGGTAGAGGCAACATCTTCCAGAAGAGGCGATAACTTGTTTTTTTTTTTGTTGTTGTTGTTGTTTTTTTTTCTTTATTTTTTATGTAGTCATCCTTGGATTTGAATAGCCTGGGTATTCTTTGCAATTTTGTGCTTTTCTTTGATTTCAGTTTATCTTTTTCTTTTTTTTTTAAATGAAAATAAACCTGTTTGAGTTTATTTTTTGTCCTCCTGATTCAGCACCAAAAAGGAACGCCATATTTCTGTGGGGGGTGGGGGAATTCAGTGGTTGGAAAAAGGGACTCAGATGTGGGTATATAATGAAGTTATAGTTATAGTTAACTTTGCAATGCAATTTACATTTTCAAAACAATTAAAGACAAATATTTAAAATGTAATTGAGGGTAAAAAACTAAAGTATGAATTTGGGATGTAAAGCTGAAACATACATGGTTTGCCAAAAACCGGGGGAAAAAACTGAGTGGCTTCACCTGCAGAATACATTAGACTGCAGTTCTTGAGTTTAAAGTAATGGTGGGAACATTGTTTCATAAAATTCATGATTTAAAATGACAATTGTCTACTGTTGAAATAATGTGCCTATATATTGAACGAAACTGGTAATGTCAAAACAGCAGCTTTTTTTACTTCTGCGATACACTTCCCTCTTTCACCACTAGGGGGAGTTACTTGGCCGTGAAGCTTTTTTGTAGGAGAAATCAAGAACCATGAGATGTTTTGGTGTTGAAATCGTGAGATAAACGAAAACAACGGTGAGAGTGCAGCTCTTTCGCGGGAGGAGCGGATTCTCTGAGCTTATTTACAAAAGTGACGTTAAATGAGAGCCCTCAGTAGTCCGTTTGCGTGACATACGGGACGTGTGCGGCGAGCTGGACTGCTCCATCAACATCGGTCTCTTCTACGGTCTCCGTCTGTCAAACAGTTAGCAGCTAGCCGCCGCAAACATTACACCTCAGCTGGAGACGGAACCTAGTAATTCTGAACTATAGGCCCAAGTAACACATCAAGGTAAGGTTATAAACATCCGAATGTACGTTTTGATATCCTATATGGTTGTGTTGCCGGCTGTAAGCTGCTATCAACGTTAAAATCGCGCTAGCATCCTTGATGCTTACATCTGCAACATCTGTATCTGACAGATGAAACATCTGCTAACGTTAGCTGAGTTGCTTGACTTAAAGCTTAGATATGATTTAGCCTGCAGGGACCTCAGACAGTGTTAAACATTTGGAGAGTAACAGTCAATGCAGGAACTTGTACCGTAGTGGAAGTTGATGTACCAGGAAAACCTAAACCCTTTCAGGGCAGGCGCGCATTCAACTGTAACTCGTTTTCATCGGTTATTTTCAGTCAAATTCATTATAACTGAATTCATATAATGCCCATTCGAAACTAAAAGCCTTGATAAGGAATTCAGTAGATGCATCAAATCTTCACCTTAAATCCGTACCCTGTTCTGTACATACAGCAGCAGATTTCAGCAGGGAAACACCTCCAGCAGAAACAACAATATCTCCCATCTGCCTTTCATAGCTGAGGCGAGGACAGGACAGACACAATAACACTCTTTCAACACAACTAAAGTTGTAATTTAAGTATAGCCAACATTTATATAAGCTGTAGGCTATTAAAAAGTAAAGTTTTCAGTCTAATCTTGAAGGTATAGGTGTCTGTATGTCTGTCCAACCAACATTAAGAACTGGTTCTGCAAGATAGGCGGCTGATAGCTTCAGGCTCTCCTAGAAATCAGGATGTTCCATGTAACTCAGGTGAAAGGAGGTGGTGGTTTGAAACTTGTTTTATTTACAAGTTAGAGGACATGTGCTGGTTTGACTGGAGTCCAGAGCCTGGAGTCCAGAGCTTAAATGAAATGTTAATTTCACCACAAAATGGGTAAAAAGCAACAAAACCACACGTTGTAGATGCTATTGCTGAAGTAATGCAATAGCAAGCCAATGGGAGGAAGAAATACCACAAATCATGTTGAAATGCTTTTGAACATACTGACTTGATAGACCCAGAGCTTCACTCTTCACACATTCAGCTATATCTTTTGTACAGTTAGTCTTACAGATTATTAAGAAATTCTTTTCTTAATTTAAATTTCTAAAAGACGGAAAACATGAGTGTAGAACTCAAGTGAACAGTGCCTGATGTCAAATGGTGACAGTCAATGAGGTTATGAAGCTGCGAGGATAATGCAACTGGCATTATTTGAAAATCTGCCCGCTTGTGTAAAGAAACAGTTTGTCAGCCTTGTAGTCTGTGATTTCACACTCCTGCAGTGCCTCCCTGAGGGAAACAGTGTGAAGAGTGTGTGTTGTGGCCTCTCTTGTTGACCCTGCTGGTGTAAATGCCCAGTAGAGAGGGGAAGGCTGGTCCAGAGTTCTGCTGTGCAGGTTTCATTGCACGCTGGAGTACCTTCATCTCCTCCACATCGCAGTTTCTGTACCAAACTGTGACTGAGCTGATGATGACACTTTCCATTGTACCTCTCTAGAAGTCGCTGACGATCCTGGTTAACATGCAAAATTTCCTCAACTTCACCAGAAACTGCATCCTCTTGTGAGCGCTCTTGATGAGTTGTTTGTTTTGAGATCCTCGCTGAAGTAAATTCCAAAACTTATAAAATCTTACGTGGAAATGATAACAGCATGGAACTTCTGCCAGGCACAGAGAAAGGCTAAAAAAATGTGTAACAGTAACATGGTTTCATTTTACTTTATTTACAAAAAAAAAAAAAAAATCAAAACAAAACAAAAGCAGTAAAAACTAAAAGCGCCTTGCAACAGTAACACTGTCTGTAAATTTGCAATGACATCAATGTCTTAGGCAATGACATTACTGATTGTTACTACATGGGAAAATAACAGATTGCCTTTTATTGTAACTTTTTTGTATTTGCAATTTTGGAATTGCAGATGTTGCTATTGTGATAACTACACATTTTAAACATTTAGACAGTATAGTGAGAAGCAGAGCAACTTTCTTCACAGACCTTTTTCTTTAGATCTACATCCCTAACAAAAAAAAGAATATGGCAGCTCATTGTCTTTGCTTTCAGAAGGTCTCTTTTTTGTCTAACCCCAAGTCATTTGGTGATTCACTGCAAAAAGCACATTTTAATATGCTGCTCCCTTTTCTTGGAATAAGCAGCAAAACTCAGTTTATGGAGCCAGTCTCACAAAATATAAGAGAGAGACATGTGAGAGACAGCAAACATTTGGCAGTTTTTGATTTCTTAAGATTGTAAGAAGAATAGCATTTTAAAATTATGCTTCAGAATTCCATTTAATATTCATTTACATGTATTAGTATTTGTTTACCAAAAATAACAAAAATGTCTGTATGTGGTGATTTAAGCTGAAGAGATGTTGTGATGCACACTTTAAGCTCTGTGATGGTTAAGAAATTGCTGAATAGTTTTTAGTTTTATCCTTATTTTTATGTATTTATTTTTAAATGCGTTCATGCAGTTGATGTAGACTCAAATGACTTGTCAGTCAATACATATTTGTATATCCTCAGTATTTTCAGCTGTGATTGTGTGATAATACGACACTTAAGTCGATCGAGGATATCCATTCTTCCATTTACAGCAGCTTATCTCTTACACTGATCCGCAGCTTGCTGTCAGTTCGCCCTGTTGATCTTTTAATGAAGCTGGGGATCCCTCGCTCCTCCAGATGGCCCTGTGATATATGGACTGTTTCTGTGTTGCTACTAATGCTGTACATGTCCAGGACCCCCCACAGTCTTTGTTAAGTCGTCCCTTTCCCTCCCTTTCTGCCCAGATTGTGAAGGTCAGGTCATGTGACTTGTAATAAGAGTTGTAGAGCAGCATCTGGTTCAGGCAGCATCTGTTGGTGTTTTATGGGGCCCAGCTCTAACCCTTTGTTCATCATGATGTTGTTCTGGTCATCAGGAATCAGGGACGTTGAAGGCTTAAAGTGTTAGTTCAATTCTTTATGAAGTTATATTTACACTCTTGCCCAAAAAGTTGAAATAAAATATGTATATATTTTCTTTTACCTCTTATCATGAAATGATTGTGATTAATTTTGACAGATAGTTTGAGTGAAATGAAAATAATTCAAATTTTATAGGCTTAGTGTAGTATCTTTGTCCAGACATGAGACGTAAAGCTCTGTGGTTTCAGTCTGTGGAGCTCTTAATCTTATCTTACCTTTAGTTTTCGTTGATGGTTGAGTAATTTGACTTGATATTTTGGGTTTTGCTCAAAACCTGTGATACAAGGTAGCAATTTCCACCTAATAACAGGTTAAGAGTAATAATAAACTAACATGACACGCATGTTTAGTTAAGTATGAGCTGAAACCGTACAAATATGCAGATTTGTTATTATGAAGGTGTAAAGGTCTGATACATGCTAGGCTAATAGAAGTCTGTAGCAGAATCACTCTTCTCACATGATGGCTCTTGACAGTGAAATATCAGCATAAGCAAACTCAGGTGCTTATATTTAATAATAATGCAAATCCTGCTGGCCAAAATACTGTTTTCTACCATTAATCCACCAGGTAACACTGAGTTGCTGTTCAAGCAGCTGATTTCCAGGATCTTCCAGGGAGAGAAAAAGGAAACATCTATTTATTGATGTTTAGTTCACAGATAATGAAGACTGATCAAGTCACATTGGACTTTACAGTTGAGTTTAAAATCTGAAACAGTGAAACAGACTGTAGAGCACATTTACATGGAATTGAATTTGTTCTCCTGAGAGATCACTGACATCATGCAATTTATGACGCTCATTTGGCATAAAAATAGGGAAATACTTGCTGTTAGTATGAACAAGATCAATTAATTGTTGCCATATTCAGGCTTGACAAAGTTTACAAAGTTTGTCTCACATTACAAATACAAACTGTCACTGAAGTGTTTGTGCAACATTTTATCACAAAGTTTCTAAATCAACTGCATTTGTTTAGTTTTCTTTTAAGTGTGTGGTTATGAATTTTTAACATGTTCAGTGAGGCCTATAAGGTGTCAGTTGCATTTTGTGGGTGTTTTTTGTGTCTCTCTGAGCACAGTCTTACCTTGGGGTAGATTAGCTGGTGTTTCCTGGGAGGTTTGTCAGCTCCCTTGAACGCTTTTTACTAATAAAGTACTATTTTCCACTTGAGAATCTCAAACTTCAAATCATTTGTACATCTTATAACTCTTACAAGAATGATGTGCAGACATTGTCGCTTCTCTGAGGTTGTTGCTCGTGTCCATCCCTCATGGCGTTGTGTTAACACACACCTGAATGCAGACCAGCACACTGCCCAAATGTCTGCTTTTATAGAGGTCTGATAATCAGTTTATCAAGGACTGGTGAGCAGCAGCAGCGTCTAAGTGATTTAAGCATGGTTAGTAGACTGTAGATATAAATAACTTTGCATATCTATATAATCTCCATACTTTTTTCTGTTCCTTGGAGGCTTAATACTTGAATCAGATATTATACTTTATCTCCTTTTAAGAATAGTTGGTGAAATAGAAAGCCAATATAATCTGGATACGTTGTCCCTCTGAAAAATCAGTAAATAATGATCAATCTAGGAAAAGCTGAAGGTTAAAAATGTAAAATATTACAATTTTTTTTGTACACTGCAGGGAGAGGCAGGAATAATCCAAAAAAGAATCCTTTAATTCTAAAATAACGTGGAGAACCGTAGGGCGGCAACATGGGAGACAAACAGAGACAAGACAATATGTAGACGGGCAAAACGAGACGCAGATGCAAACAAGAAACAGGAAGGAAAACAGAAGAAAACCAAACAGGGTAACAGACTATGAAACTAAAACAGGAAGTAAAGTTAAACATGCATGGGAAAGGACGGAGACAAGAGGAGAACACCTGCACTAAACTCAAATCCCAGCACTCAAGTGTGATGACTTCAAATGAACAAGGTTTTAAAGGTACTGTCATCAAAGGAGGGAGTTAATAACATCTATGATTTGTGACAGTCCAAGTATTGTAATTGTGATTTTAAAAAACTGAGATTGATCAAAACAGCAAATGTCATAAAAACACTATTCACAACACAAAGTTGTAATTTATCATTTCAAGAAAGAAACTTCAAGGGTGAAAGTGACAAAAAATGGTCATGCATTTTTATCAGCTATTTTATTATTTAAGTTTTGTTGATGTCATCAACCACCCCACCAGATAGTTTTGTTTTTCTTACTTTAAATCAGCAGCTGTAGAATGTAGAGGCCACCTTGAGTGGGTTTCTCTTCCCACGTAAAGTCCCCATTATACACTTAGCTAGACTCATTTACCTAATGATTTTTTTTTCTTTTGTCTGTGAATAAAACATTGCTCCCACGCTGTCACAATCTTAGGAAAGCCATGATGGAGATCTTTCTATATTTCTACATTCCTCTTTGCTTTTCCAGTTCCTCCATTCCTGCAATAGTGAGCTGATAAGATGCTGGGTAGACTTGGAAGTGATGCTCTTAAAATCATGCAAAAATGTTTTTATTATATGTTTTGCAGATAACAATCATGTTGTATAACTAATACCAAAAGCAGACTGATTTTAATGGATGAGGCTCTCTGTATCTGCTTACCAGAGCTGAAATTGGTGGTAGTAGATGTGCTGGCATGAATTAACACCTAACAGAACATGTGGGAAAAGTCAAGGATGCATGGATGTTTCATATGGAAAGATCCAAGTCTGCTTATGTTTCACAGCGACTGAACGGTGTCTTATGACATTTCCATCTTTCTTGTTGCCTTGAAGCTGGTTTGTGCTGCTCTGTTTCTGCAGGTAATTAAATCTTTGATGAAGATACTGATACTGTTCTATTACATACTGACAGGGGATTCATGCCAGCCATAAATCTTGACTAAAAAGATCCAGATATTTATTATAACTGGTAAGGAGGTTATGTGATTAGCAAGAAATGTCAGAAATCATGGCAAGGATCCAAGACTAACATGAAACCTTATCACCAGGTTTTATTGCACTGGCTAGACATTAATGTGTGGGACATGGAATATCAGTAGGAACATTTAAGTACAACTATTTTAAAAACATGTGGATTGAGGCTGTTGTTTGTACAATGTTGATATTTGCTTTTGTTGTCTGCAGACACCATGACACACATGAGCATATGTTTGGCTTTAAAGCTTATCATGCAATGTGTTTTATTGTTAGATTTTGCTTAGTCAAAAGCCATTTACAAAGGAGGCACAGTTTGAGCTTAAATAGATTAGATCAAATTCAATTTCTAAAAGAAATCTAAAAATTAAGGTGAAGACTGCGTATTCCTAAGATTTGATGAAGACAGATGCTCAGATGAGTTTGATATATCAGTTCAAGAGCATACATGCAGAAAAGTTTTATTCCGGTAGGGGTGAACATAATTAAAAGGCTGATGGTGACCATCATGTCAGGAAAAGCAGGCATTTGAAAGCAGACCGTGAGGAATTTTCCTAAAAACAACTGTGGCTCTGTGGGGTTTTTGCGCTGCTGTAAAGGGAGATGTGGGACAGTGTTTCAGGGAGCCATGCCAGGAGGGACTAATTACCACAGCTGTAGGGGTTGTGTAATTAGTCTCTACCTCTTTATATGAAGTGGTGTCTCTGGGACCAGGAGGATCTTGCTAGCTGACACCAACTACCTGAACACTCATGCACATAGAATAAAGGAACAAATTAAAATAGGTTCCAATTGGAGTATGCAGTGTGTGTGTGTGTGTGTGTGTGGGTGGGTGGGTGTGGGATGGGGGGGTGAGCTGGCATCAGGGAAAAAAAACCCCTTTAGTAGCTGGAAGTATGCTCCAACAATATTCAGACAGATACAACAGTAATTGCTATATGAAGAAGTGTGCATGAGTGTACTTCTCAGCAGTATCCAAACTGAAGCGTCTCAGTGTGCTGATAACAGATCAGACTGCATTAGTACTGTGTCAGTATCAGTCAGACGAGAACAAATGTAATTGAGAAAGCAGCACTTGTTCTCCTTGTGTACTCTATTTTCTTATTATGCAATTTGCTGTTTTATCTCAGGCACAATTATCCCTGAGGTTCCCATCTGATGGAGCAGTGTCTGTCAGTCTTTGTGAAGAGGCACCATGTTTCCTTGTCACGTAACGCCTTGGCCCTCTGCTGAGCCCCCAGCGTCCTGCGGCAGTCATGCACCCCCCGTGCAACCCTCACAACCCCTGCCTGATCTACTGTGCAGCTGTCCTGCTCCACCTTTAAACGCCCACTCAGAAACACCATCCCCAGACCCCATGGAGTCTCTGATTGTGGTCACCGAGTATGAAGCCAGTAGACCACCAGGAGAGGTGGAGGTGGAGGAGGTAAGATAAAACATACTCTGCAGCGTTAACAAAAGATGGATCCTAATTGGATGAATTTGGTCTCTACCGAATGAAATGTACAGTTTCTCACTTTCTCACTTTGATATGCCATGGAAACATTCATGTTTGTTAGACTGCGAAATAAGACAATATTACATCTTAGGGAAAGATGTGTTGTATTATATAGGTGTTTACATCGTTTTATCTTTCTTGTTAATGCTGAAATAGAATGAGGAAAGCCTTTAATCAGTCATACTTTTGTCTTAAATTAAGATGTTGGCAAAACTGCAATATATCATTTGGATGTAATACAGATTGCTTTATTCATTCACATTAAATAAATTCCTGTAAATATGTTACCTCAGGTAGAAGAAATGGACAGCTCTGACATTCCTGAGCCAGCTTCCTCCAAAGCACCACCTTTCCGGACTCCATCCTGTGACCTGCTGTCCCATACAGTCGTCCGGCCAGAGGCTCTGCTGCCTGTAGGCCAGGAGCAGAGAGGCAGATTAAGCCTGTCTGACCGCAAACTCTCTCTGCAGGAGCGCTCACAAACGGCAACATCCCCCTGCAGCTCCCCTGGACTCAATGGGCGCTACATTTACCCATCATTACCTTACTCCCCCATCACATCACCCCACTCCTCTCCACGGCTGCCCCGCCGGCCCACTGTAGAGTCCCACATCGTCTCCATCACAGATCTCCAGGTATGGTAAAGCCTTGACGCTGAAATATTTTTACTTTTTAGGCTTTGAAAAAAAGAAAAAAGATTCCTAATACCATATAGGGGAAATTACTTAATGTTAAGTCATAAACAGGCATCAGAAGGGGAATTATGATTATATAATCCTGGAACCATCTGACAAATTGTATTCCCTTCAGGCTTGTGTGTTGTGTTTTGTGCTTAAAACATCATACATGGATGGACAAACTAACATGGACATAGATCCTGAGTTGCTCCTTTATTATATTTTTATTTGTTAGGTGTGTTGTTTTAATCTTGATTAAGCAGAACCACTTGTGCATTTGTTTTGAAAGCAGAAGCTGGTAAAGACCACACTTTGTGGATGAGAAGGTAAGGTTCTATAGTGTCAGTGGATGTAGACAGTAGCTGTGATCCCTCTCTAGATGTAGAAGTAGTTAATATACTTCTAAGAACATTCAGGTGGGTTTTTGCTTTCGCAGTACTACTCATTTTAGATGACATGGTAGGAAACCTGTTCTTATGATGATTAACAATACTTAGTCTTGTAGTCTTGTAATAAATAATCTATGATAAACCATCTTTTTTTTTAAGCTGTTGGAAGTTACCATAGCTGTATCATATATTTAAAGTCTACTCTGCTTCTTACTGTGTGATAGGACCGTAGGAAACAAACTGCCTAATGCCTCATATAAAGCCAGGACACACAGAGGAACAGAACAGTTGCTTTGATTTCAAAGACGTGTTTTGGAAAATTCATGATTTTAAGACATTTTTAAGAGGTGAAAATCAAAATAATTGTGAGAATAATTCTGTTTTTGTGACTTTTTTTGATATTCCTTCGTAAAAATTGATTTTGTAATAATGCTAATGATGCACAGTTCCTTGAGTATTTAATTGCTGATGAAAATCTCCTTTAATAGAAACCATTTCTCCCCCCCCCCCCCTTTTTTTTTTCTTTCCTCTCTTTCTGCAAGGACTGCGTCCAACTCAACCAGTACAAGCTGAAAGATGAGATTGGAAAGGTACCATCAGAGACAATTCACTGATTGCTCCCTTTCACTTACTCCTCCAGTTCCTTCACCTCTCCGCCTACCGCATGTCTGTCCAGCTACGCACATCATCAAGGACATGCAGTAACAGCCTCTGATATCCTCTCTCCCGGCTGTCCTCATTTCCCAGACTCTGTGTAAACGACCAGGCCATGGGAGAGTTGGAAGATGGAGAGGCTGGTATAAATAGCGCTCTCTAAAGGGTCGTGCTAGGCTTAGTGGAAACAAGTGTGTGTGTTTTCTTCATGTATGCACATTTCAGACTGCTGGTTTTGTAAGGCTGAATATGAGTCTATGACTTTCTGCACAGATTTAAATGCGTTCTGTTTTGAGCCCAGTGGAGACAGCTAAAACCGTTTAAGATTGTCAGAGAGGCTTCTGTTATCAGATCATCTCTTGGACTGTAGGATGAGCTTTCTGCTGCCTCTCCAAGCTGCAGTCTGCTCCCCCAGCAGGGACTGATCCTGCACTCTCTCTCTCTCTCTGTTTGTTTTGTGTGCATGAATTTGTCTGCACAGGCTACTAATTAGGCCTGCCTCTTTTTTCCTTTTCTTTTCTTTTTTTTTAATTTTGAATTTCTTCCATGTGGGCAGAGAAGCTTGATTATGTAAACCAGATTGAGTTTTCTTAATTAGCTTGAAATCAAAAGTGGAAGAGAGAGGTAGAGATGTATTGAATTTCTCAATTCTCACTTTGAAGCAGCTGGTGCTCTTTTCAGTGTACACTTCCGCCCACTCGCTGCCTACATGTGTAAATGTTTGTGTATTTCCTTTGCACATGGTGGGATTTTGGTTGTTTTCTCATATTTTTTTGTCATTGGCTCCTAATCTCTTTTACCTAGGGCTCCTATGGTGTTGTCAAGCTGGCTTACAATGAGGATGACAACACATACTATGTAAGTTTTTTGTTCATACAAGTTTCCACCTATGAACATTGTCTTGTTTCGTGTCGCTTTCTTCTCATCCCTTGTCTCTTATCACGCCCTCCACATCCACACTCCAACTCTAACTCTAATGATTCCCCCTCGTCACATTTACTGTCGTGAATTTGTGTGTAAGCTCAATAAAAAACATCATTGACATTACAGAGTGCTGTAAAGCAGCTCAGTTCAAACTTTTCTGTTTCTAGTTATTGTATCTCAGATGACTCACAATGGCATGAGGATTGTTGATAATATATTAATATTTTTCTCAACTGAAAGCCCACATGCCACATTCAGTGATCATATCGCTGCCATAATAACTGAGCACGTAGAGCTGCAGTATTAAAATCTATTCCCCTCCTAACAATGTGGCTGTTGTCTTTGTTTAATTCTAAATCAATATATAGCAGATCTAGAAATTGTTGAAGGGATGATCAAGGCTTTCTCTGACTCATTACCAGTAGATGTTTCTACATGAGCATTGGCTGTTCTGACATTTGCAAGCTGATGCTAAATTTTTTCAGTTTTGAAACTCTTTTATTCAGAAGCTAAAATCAGTAAAATAACAAACAAAATATTCTGTAAGAAACATTGTTCATTTTGTTGTTAAATATGTGTCATATTTAGTATTTTAGGGGCATATTTACATGTCAGTCCAACAACCAGTGCCATGTACTGCAAGTCTAGCTCTAAATGAGCTAGATGACACACTTGTTCTGATCATACTGGCCAGAGCCAGCCACAAACACACAAAGGATGTTCAAGGTTAGAGAGAAATTTATAGATGCTGGCACAGTCATCTGTAGGTGTGGGAGTGGGCGCATTGTCAAATAACATATTGCTGCTCTGTATCTCTCACTTGTTTTATGTCTCCCTCTCTGTTCTTTCTGTCTTTGGATTTTCTGCCCACTGGACCCTCCCACCCCTTCTCCTTTTTTTTTTCTCTTTTCCTCCGCCATCTAAATCCATTTTCTTTTTTTTTTCTTTTAACGTAGGCGATGAAAGTGTTGTCCAAGAAGAGGCTGATGAGGCAGGCAGGTTTCCCGCGTAAGTCAGTGGCAGGTTATTAAAGCAGAGAGAAAAATGTCTTATGTTCCTGTGATACTTGAACAGTGTACACGCAAGGCCAGTTTTCCTTTTCTGTCTTTCCTCATTATGTCACCAATCACCCCCCCGTCACTTTGTTCTCCATCAGGGAGACCACCTCCTCGTGGAGCCAGAGCAGTCCCTGAGGGTCCTGCTCAGCCAAAGGGGCCACTGGAGCGAGTTTATCAAGAGATTGCCATTCTTAAAAAACTGGACCATTCTAATGTAGTCAAATTGGTAGAGGTGAGTGGGCCTGTTTGTAATCATGCGGGGCTCCAGTATTAAACTGTCGGGGTTTAGTTTGTTGATTGTACTTCACAATGTGGCAGGGAGGGAGGATGGATTAGAGATTGGTCCAAAGTACACTAGAGTTTAATTTTTATTAGAAGAGAGGGTGGAGGGAAAGCAAATCAAGAGTTTGAGAGGAACGTAGCTGTTGCCTCATCAACATTGCTTTGCACTTTCTTATTCATGTGACCAGAAAGCAATTTTGGTGCTATTATTAAGTGGTTAGTAACACATAACCACATTAAATAAAAAGGTTCATTTATTGTGTGCTTGAGTGTGTATTTTTGTGTTTACACTCATTTCCATCCCTCTGTGATCGGGTGCCAGGTTTTGGATGACCCCAGCGAGGACCATCTGTACATGGGTACGTTGTGGCCAGGGAGTCAGTCCCCAGCTCTTAATATGTCTAACACTTTCAAAAAGTGCTTTAAAATTAACCTTAATTTTTTATGTAGCAAGATGAAAATCTTAAAATTTGCCACTAATCTTGATTTTTTTTTACAGTGTTTGAGCTGGTGAAGCAAGGGTAAGCTAAGTCTCTTTTATGGAAATGATCATGGCACGGGGATTATGATTGCTAATTGGGTCTGTGTATCTGTTTATGTGCCCTCTTATGCATTCAGAGCTGTGATGGAGGTGCCAACTGATAAAGCATTCAGTGAGGACCAAGCCCGTTTCTACTTCCAGGATCTGCTCAGGGGAATAGAGTATTGTGAGTCTCCCAAACCTCTCATTATACTTTTCCACTCAGCCTGTTATTTTAATGTGTGGGTTGAGAGTGGGTTGATTGAACGACTGATTTAACCGCTGTTTGAAATAGATAATTAGCTCTTCAGACTGAAACAATTTTGTTTCAAAACAAGCTTATATTAACTGTAATCTTGAATAGGATAAAGCAGCTACATAAGCAATATATGTTTATTTTAAACACTTTTGCATGTCTGTGTTAGAATTGTATGATTGCATAACAAAGAGAAGCTTTTAATGTATTTTCAAGCTCTGCATTTGCCCTATAATTCTTCCTGCCATTTACACAAATCACATGTCCTTCATCTGAGCCATGCTTCACTCTAGCCACCCACAGGGCTCATTTCCTATCATCTCAGTGCCTCTTGATGCATTTCCTCAGAAGAGCTTCTGCACAAATGTTGTTTAGGAGAGAGTGCTGACTCTAAATCAAGGACACAGAAGAGTCAGGACTCATTCCAATAATCATATTAAGAAAAGCAAGATGCTTATTTCAAGTCACAGTGAAGTTTGTTTGGGAAAAAAATACATTTCAAACTGTGTTGCACTTTTTTTTTTTTTGTCCACATCATATGTAGAAAGTCTGACATGAGCGTTCCTATTTATATATTCTATTACACCAACATGTATACATTATCAAACAACACACACCACATCCACCGTCTTTTGTGTTTGTCTTTTATGCTTCACTGTTGGTACATTTTAGCGCTGTGACAGAATTATGTACTAATAAAGTTGTTGGATCAGACTGTCAAGAGGGCTGAAGGACACATTCGCCCACAATCTCAGCTGTGCACAAGAAAACTTAAATTTGCTGCAAGATCAAATTGCATATAAAAAAAAAAATCTGTTTTTTTGGTCTTTTTTTTGTCTTTCGTGTGCTGTAAGAGATTCGTCCTCGTGACACCAAGACATCTGATTTATGAACAATTTGAATTCACTTAAAACGGCCGCATGAGTGTATGTATAGCGTATGTTCACATGGGGCAAATGGGACCTTTTATAATATATATTTTTTCTACAGTACATTACCAGAGGATCATCCACAGAGACATTAAACCCTCAAACCTGCTGGTGGGAGAAGATGGGCACATCAAAATAGCAGACTTTGGAGTTAGTAACCAGTTTGAGGGGGCTGACGCCCTCCTGACCAGCACGGTGGGGACGCCTGCTTTCCTTGCACCTGAAGCGCTCTCTGAGACCAGAAAGAATTTTTCTGGGAAGGTGAAGTAGCCTTTTCCTATGTAGTGTCATTTGAGGCACTTTTGGGAATGATTTGGAAAGAAAATATAATTCCTGAAACACATACTTTTCTTGAGCCACATACATGCATTTTATAAGAAGTATTTATTTCTTCTTTCTTTTTTAAAGGCTTTGGATGTTTGGGCCATGGGAGTCACGCTTTATTGCTTCGTCTTTGGAGTGGTGAGTGTGTGCAGAGACAAAAATAGACGAGTAATAAGTGCTTGTTGTTTTTTCCTCAATGTCACGTCCTGTGTTAACAGTGCCCGTTCATGGACGAGCGTATTCTCAGTCTTCACCAAAAAATTAAGACGCAACCTGTGGTGATACCAGAACAGTAAGTTTTCCATCAACTTTTACTTCCAAATGCCTGATTTGTGGCCACTTATTTACTCTGCATGCACTTACCCAATCACTGCTGTTTAATCTGTTATTTACTATTATTTTTGTGTCAACAGTGCAGACATATCAGATGATCTCAAGGATTTGTTGTTGAAAATGCTGGACAAGAATCCAGAGACCAGAATATCAGTGCCACAGATAAAGGTAAACACATTTCTTCAGAAACTTGAGTGTTAGAATTACAAGAGTGGTGCTCATATTTGGAAATTCTTAAGTACACAACAAGCTTGTCTTGTTTTTTTTTTCCTAACAAGTAACTCACAAAAAACATAACAAGTCGGTAATCCTGTAAACTAATTAGTTCATTTCAAAAGTAACTTTAACCAAAACAACAGCTGTATATATTGAGAATTTTCATGCAAATAAAATACCATGATACCACTGGGCTTCACAGTTTTACTCTGACCCTCTTGGTTGAGTATTGAAGAGAGTAATATTTGTGTCTCTCTTTATATTTGACTATGATATTTTTGCCTGTGGTGAATTAAAATGATTGTATTATATTGTGCCTCTCAAAAAACCAAAACAAACAAACATTAGCTTCATAATTGTATGCATTCGAACATCACAGAGGCGTCCCTTAGAGGATCCATTCATGCCAGATTCACTGAGACTGTAAATTCTATGGCTCCTCTAGGCCAGGTCTCATTAATTTGTATATTGCTACAGTCAAGTGAGAAAGCAAGATGATCTGAAAGTATGTTGAGGAGAATGAGTGGGAGAATAATTTATTAAAAGCACAGACTGTGAAAACCACCGCACCAAAACTGATGCAATATGAACTGCTCTAAGGAACATATGTGACAGCTGCAGAGGCGGCAGGTAGTGTGAATGTACAGCAGGCAAAAGTGCTGCTTATTAAGAGTCCTTTAGCCAAAACCTTATCACTGCCTGCCTAATATTGTGTAGGTCCTCCTGATGCAGTTGAAATAACTCTAAATCAGCCATTCAGAAACATCTACAGGCGTCCTTGAGTGCCTGGTGCTGGGTCACTAACAGTAGATGCATAAATCCCTGCAGGTTTTTGGGTGGGATCTCTGTGGAGCGGGCTTACGTCCCAAAGATGCCATCGGATCCCAAACAGGGAGTTTGAAAACCAGGTGAAGTCTGGCACCTCACTCTCTGTCCCCTGCTGTCCTGCTGGAGGACACTACCGTAGGAGTGTGCTGTTGCCAAATTAGAGGGTGTGAATGGTCTACAAAGACGTTTAAGCAGCTGGCAAATGTTAAAGTATTCCATGTAAATGCTAGAATGCAGGTTTTTACAACAAAACCTTCCCACATGATGGGCAGATAGTGGGTGTTATCAACGTTAGCTGTTAGTGGTTGATTGATGTGCAACTTAAAACAAGGTTTACATACCCTGTACATTTTTTTTCTTCTTGTTATCATTTAGCCAAGAAACTGCTTGATTTGCTTGCTGATTCTTCTGGGTAAAGTGTTAAGACAATATGCAGCACTGTATGTGGGAACAGCCAAAAATTCAGCTGTTCTGGAAAGATGTAGTCAACTTGGTCTAGTATCTTGTAGCTGGAGAGATCCCTCTTGAGGTGAAGCTGTATACTACATGTTAATCCTGTTCATTTCTCACCCGTCTGCAACGCTGAGCTCTTCACTAAAATGTCTGTTTTCAGGTTTCAGGCTATGACATTAATTTGGATAATATGGTTAGGATAAAAAATAAAAAAAATCAAAGGACTTCAGTGAAATTAGTGAGACTTCCCTGCAGTTCTGGGAAAGAAGTCAGTACGAAATAACTAGATTTATTCAACTCTGATATTATTTAGTTTTTATGCAGTCACGCTGTATATATAATTAAACTCGTACACGTTATGCTCATTTTGACTATTTGGGTGGCAGTGTGCTCATAAATTCACCACTTCTTTCTTTATTTCTGTTAAAGTTTAAATAAGAAAAAAGAGAAATTGTTTCAATTAACGTGGAGATTGTGGAACCTGTGTAAACCTCTATAAAATTCTACCAGTAGTTTTTTCTTGCGTCATAAAGAACTCAGACTGATCTAGAAAAAGAGGGGAAAAAACATTGCATCAGTTGTCTTTTTTGTGTCCAGGTGCATCCATGGGTGACGAGGCATGGTGCTGAGCCTCTTCCTCCCGAGGATGACAACTGTTGTATGCTCATTGAAGTGACTGAGGAGGAAGTGGAGAACTCTGTCAAACACATTCCGAGTCTGGCGACAGTGGTGAGCGTCTCAGTTCATCTCTATGGGATAAGCAGCGTCCTGGGGGGAACATTTAACCCCTAAAAATGCCTCTGTTTGGGAGGTACTTTTGTTTGTTTGTTTGAGTTTTCCCTCAGTTTTATTACTCCCTTTTTGTCTTTCTCATCTTGCATTAAATACCCACAATAGTGTTAAAATGAGCTCAAATTGTAACAAGAAAGCAGTGAATATGTCAGGGTTGATGAGGATAGAGGATCCAGATGCAGGATGCTGGGAGGCGGGAGTGGCACACAGTGACCTCTTATTGAAATAAACTCCAAGATGTTGCCACAGCAAGATGTCTAAGAAAAAAACCTAAGACGCCTGTACATATAGGTGAGGTGTACAGGGTGTATAAACACGACCATATAAACACACACACACACACACACACACACACAGGGGGACAAAAACCAAGAGTAAAACAGCAAAACCTTTAAAAGTGACTTTAAAGAAAAGAACGCAAGAAAACGCAGACCATCAGAAACCCTAAACCATGACAGAATCAGATCAATGAATTAAAGCTACGGTCACCCACAACTTGCTGAAATGTGAAATTTTAACAAACCTTCACTAAATACAGGTAAAATGCACATATTAATTAATACTAAATTTAATCATTTATAACAGTTTGGGGTCAACTGTGTTGAACTTATTTTAGTGACGCATTGGTATTTAAGTTAAAAGGGCAAACAGTGTCACTTGTGCACACACCTTCAAAAAGTCCAAGTACAAATGCTGAATTTACAAGACCTTTAAATTCAGTAGATCTGCCATTATGATGATATTTGTTATAACAGTGCAGTACTCTGCTGTGATGTTGCATGTGTTTTTGGATGTTTGGATGTTCTATCAGAAGTGTTTGGTAGGTGGAAATACTGATGATTGTGACTGTTTCAGACGCCCTCTTGCTGTAAGATCTGAAATTAATAACACGTATCAATATATTTAGAGCTGAAACGTATCTTCTCTGCATTTCTCTGCAAATTTTCTCTCTTTGGACCTATGTACTGTATTATTGTTCGGTGCTTTTTGCAGATCCTTGTGAGAACTATGCTGAGGAAGCGCTCTTTTGGGAATCCCTTTGATTTGGGCCGCAAAGAGGACCGCGGCGGCTTGTGCGCTACAGGGCAAACACTCACGTAAGAATTGTCACACTGGCTTAGCGCTATTATTTGGAGTCCGTATGCAGTGCCACGTCACATTTACATCTTCTCTTGGAGATACCGGGGCTTTTTATTTTCTGATGAGATCAGTTTAGTCAGCCAATACTTGCAAATTAGTTTCTGAAAGTCTATCAGTACACTGTCATTATTTATCTTCTCCTCTCCTGCCCTGCAGAAAAGTCAGAGCAGGCAATGTGAGTTACTGCTACATGCATTGTAACCAAAAAAGGTAAATGAAGTAAGGAGCCTGGCTTAAGTGGTAGAAGGAATACTCTGTGATCCCTGGCATGATATAAGCAGCTGTTTTTCCCCTGTATGGTTGTGACGGTCCACTGTGCACTATGTTTGTAAATTGGCCTGTGGTAGTTTAGGGGTGTTTGGATAAGCAATCTTCAGGGAATCTTGTGTTTTTCTCCTTTGCCCGTATTAGGCTACCTGCAGGACAGTTTGCACTATATTTTATGTGCAGTCATGTTGCTTTTGGTGTGGCATGTGTAGTGCAATGCAGAAAAGAAAGCTGTTTGAGCACATTCCAGATTAGTGGAACCTTAAACCCAACAAGTAAATTCTTGGTATAATGATCAATGTTTTAAGGGGTGTAAATGGTGTTTGAGAATACATTCAGAACTGAATGTATTCCGAATGTATCGTCATGCATCATGTATTACTTTACTGTAATAACGAATGCTGCAGATTGTTATCATAGCATGGAGTTTTACCATCTGATGCAGCGAAGTATAAGACCTAACTCTTTTTGTCTGCACATCATAAACCAAAAGTATCTGTATATATTGATAAATTGTAACTCTTTTTTTTTGCATGAGGCTTTCCTCAGGTTTATGACAGGACATGCCTGCAAAGTAATATGTTTGTTTCAAGAAAAAAACCCCAGCCTTTTAGCCCCTTCTCCACTGTCTTGAATCTTGTTACCCTGTGCAGCATGTGTTGCAGCAATAAGCTTCTTAGTGCACTCTGCTCTGCGTTGTGTAACTGTTAAGTGGTTACTTTGATTTTCTAAGCAGGGTTTAACAGCAGTAATTTTTTTATACTAATGCTGTGTCTCTGGTGTGTTACTCAGGAAACAAGAGAGTGGTGATGGGCTAAGAAACATGGGCGTGCCCTACGTGGGAGAGGATGAGGCTCTTTCCTGATGAAGACGCTATAATATGCACGCAGGCATCTTCCCGCCTGCAACCAAACAGCACGACACCCCTTTACTCTGAAACTGGTAGCCGACACCGATGGAGGGTTTTTTTGGGGGGGAGGTGGACAAGTGTGGTGGATACAAAAAAAAGTGGAGAAGTTCATTATCTAAGGCACTTTGTAAACCATTTCTTTACTGTAATTCTCTTTACTCTTCTGATATGGATTAGTTTGGGGTTGTGGGGCTTGTGACTGTAACTTGTGGACCTTTTAGGGGTTGATCCCCACGAACTTTGACATTTCCCCCCTTTTTTCCAACTCGAACCCCCCTTTTTCTTATCCCGCATGCATTTATAGTCCCAGCATGCTTCGTCTCAGGCTTCTACTGTACAGTTTATGATAGTTTAGCCTCTTGTGGTTCTTCGCGTCTTTACTTGACAAGACCTTCAGGTACACAGGGCATCCAAATGAGAGATGGTGATGGTTGTCTTCACCGCCGGCGTTCTCTTCAAGAGAGAAGGCTTCTTAAGGATTTTCTGGTTCACGTTGCACTCAGAGCAGCAGTGCCCAGCTTTGTAAGATGTTTCAGAATGAATTATCTGTACAGTTTAGCCAAAATCTAAAAGGGAAGAGAAAACATGTTTACTTCATTGAATGCATGCGTTCATTTTGTCAGTGCAATCACTGTATAAGCTATTTATAAAGATTAACATGCTTAGAGACATCCCAGTTTGACACTTTTTTACAAGTTTCTCATGTATCGCAACCAATAGAAAGCTTTAAAACAATTGATATAGTGCTTTGTGAACAATCACATTTGTCTTTATTGCAATTAAATGGCATAGAAAAAAAAGGGATTTCCTGCTCTGGTAAAACTTATTGCTTTTAGTGATTTTTATTTTATTTTTTTTAAGTGAACAGTTATGATTTTTAAGTGTTTGGTATCACATTTGAAATCCTTTGAGCTGCAGAAAGTTGAATATTAAAGGTACTAATTTATCTAATGCACATAAGAGCTGTTGGACATATTGGTGCAAAATTACTTACCTTCCTTTGTTGAAGTTTTTTGTCTTTTTAGATAAACCTTGTGTTGTACTGAGGAACAGAGTTTCACACATTTCAGCTGCGTCATGCATTTGTTTCACTTTTAAAGTCAATATTCGCACAGAGGCTGAAAACAAATCAATGATTTTCGAACCTCTGTTTATAATTGTGAACATTTTTACTCGTTTTATTTATTTTTGTCTTGTGAGGGTTACTTTCATCATAAAACTGCACATTTCGGGACACCAAAAAAATTGTGTAATTGCAAAGTTAACGAAAAGAGAAAGGGGGAAAAAAAGAAGTGGTTTTTGAATTTTTCAAGCTGGCTTTTGACGCACGATTGAGATGGAAGAATAGTGCAAATGCAGACTTTATTACAAATCTATGCATCTGTGGAAGTGTTTAACCTTGGTGGGAGGGGTGGGGTTTGAAACTTAAGCCACTCTGTAATTTCCATTTTTTTTATTCATTAACATGTTTTTTTTCATATAGGGTGAAAATTTCAAATTGATTGCCCTATTTTACTTTTTTTTTTTTTACCCCAATTTCATTACCACCTCTCTTTTTTTTCCAATCAGGTGTCCTTGTGGATAAATTAACTGAATGTGTCTCTGGTGAACGTAGATTATTCGTACAATATTGATTAGAATTCTAACATCCAATGCTTCCACACGTGTATTAGTTCAGCACTTAGGTGTTGAATGTATGAGAAAGGGACTGGATGTTTTTTGTACTTGCATGTCACTCTGAACTGTACTTGCTGTTTTTAAGACTTGTACTATGCACATGATGTGTCTTTATGGTGCACCGGTACACCCCGTCAGACTGTACAGTGAACGCACTCATCTAAGAGTTTTGTATGTGCTTAAATTATGACCTTTTTTGTTTTTTTCACTTCACTACTCTATATTTTAGGACACACACTGATACAGACATTCTGCTTTTACATTTCCAAAGCATGAAAGTTGAGAAATGATTTGGTTATATCAAGGATTAAGAGGCAGGTTTGTTTGTAAATGTTACTGAGCAGTTGATATCACAGTCTGATGTGCTGAAAACTGCTGTCAACTGCTGCTCGTGAAGAAAGACATGCATTTGCTTTGGTGTGAATATTTAACACTATTTAACACTGAACTGAATGATAATTTGATTATGAGCATATGTTAGTGTGAGCTATACATACATTTATATGTATGTATGTATATGTATATATACATAATATATACGCCCGTGACCCTGCACAGGAATAAACGGGTATAGACAATGGGTGGTTGTGTATGTATATGTGTGTGTATATATATATGTGTGTATATATATCTATATATCTATACATATATATATGTATATCTATACACATATGTGATTGACATCTTTTACTTGAAATATTTAAAATTGTTTCAATACACCAGCCCATTATTTCTCAAAAGGGCCAGAATAAGTCAAAACTTTGTCAAGTTCATGTTTGCTTTTTTCTTTCTTTTTTTTGCATCCTGTAGTGTAATTAATTTTATTAAGAGCTATAGGGGCTTATTTTCAATAAATGCATGCAATCATACTCAACACTTGCCACTGTACTATCATTGCATGAGAGGTCTTTCACAACAAAATGAGACCTTGACGTGAGATATTCTACACATGCTGTACCTTGTTCTTCATTTAAATAAAAATGCTATTGCCTTTCTGTAATGTTTTTTTTTTCTCATTAACTGTTCACTCAAGCTTATATCTGTTAACAGTTGCAGAGGATGACCACTAGTGTGTGTTGTTTACCACTACATTTCTGGTGGTTAGGGTTTACTCTACAACAGCCTTTTATGTACATTGACCATTTTCTTCCAACTAGTATCTTTTCCACTGAGACAGAGTTGACTGATTTGGGCTTCTGCGCATGTTTTCAACATTATGACTCTCCAGCTATGCAGTATTTCTGGCTTGTTACCATGATTCTTATAATCTTCAGTACAACAGATTCATGTGGTTGGATCTGACTTTGACTTGCAGGGTGCTGTATCCACCAACGCAGAAGCTATTGGTTAAACACCTTCCACTGAAGTGCACCTAATATAGAACACTTTTCATTAAAAAGTAATTATGTAATTATAAAATCCTTACTTCAATCACACTTGAATGTGAACTTAAATGTATTATGTCAGAACAATTAAACTGATCTATTATAAATGAATTATAATACATTTTTATTGCTAATTAAATACATTAAATGCTACTTTAATATATTAAATTGAGACACTTGAAAGAAAAAGACCCTGAAGTAAATTTTCCAATAAGTGTTAATTCGACACATTTAT
>JBAMYA010000004.1:10992870-11005842 GCA_037176975.1 Arrhamphus sclerolepis | reverse complement strand
CAAGATGTGCCATTCCGTGCAATATTGCCAGTGGCTCTTTTGAGAGCACAACAGGTCTTTGTATGCGCTCCCATGTGGTCAAAGGTGGTATTCTTACATAGAGTGGCTTAAAATAAGCAAAGTTATTCTGTGTGCCGTCGCTTATTTAATGCAGAGGCATAGAGTGTGGTATTATTTTTTTCTTAACCATTATACATAAAGCCTTAGATCTGTAAGTGGGTGTACATTATAGACAGCAGAAATGGAACTTGGAAACACCTTTGTGTCTGTAATAATCATAAATGATTGTTTAGACACACTTATCTAAGAACATTAAATTCAATATTCACTTTGGGAAAAGTGTGAAAAAAAAGATTAGAGTATGCTTATTTAGCTGTTTATTTATTTTTTTGATGGTTAGAGGGGAAAAAGCATATGCAACAACAGCCAATGTGAAAGATTTTAAAAAAGTAAGCTGTAATTTAACCTATAAAAACTCCATACTCAGCTGATACATTATTTTGTCACATTTATGGGAACATGGACAAGTTGAACACACTTGATATAATGAAGTGATTAAAAGCTTACATGTCTTTTGTATGCACTGTTATTTACAATTGTTGAATTTATCTTAAACATTTACACATAAAGGAAAATGATCCAAGCTGATATAATAACCATCCTCAGGCTTTAGTCAGTCTGTATTCAGTGAGCAGCTGTGTGAATATAATTACTGCATTTCTCTGCTGCATAAACAAGCTTAGTAAAAGTTTGTCAGTCAGTCAAAATGTGTATAACTTTCTTAAAGTTTACCATTGAGATTGAAGAGGAAGAATAGTGAAAATTTCTTCAGAGTTGAGAATAAGCATCGAAGCCTCCAAGCAGAGGAGTTTAAGTGTGTTTTTTGTTACTGTGAGAAAGATGCTGAGGAGCTTGGGGATCTTGCTGGAGTCCATGCTAGCCCGCTGTTTTGTGATTTATTCACTTAGTGCCTGTTTTTCTCTTTGATCTGTTTCTGTGGGTCTAATGCTCAGCTCAATATGAAGAAAAAGCCACAGGGTAAAATTAGCATTAAAAAGTATGACTGTATATATAGAGGCAAATACTACTTTTTTTTTTTTTAAAAAGACAAAAGCATTTTTAGCATTACATCAGACTTCATGTTACCCATATACTTCAGTATTTCTTGTGCCATTTTCTTCATGCACAGATCATTCACTCTGATGAAGTAACACGCAGCGTTAATGGTGCTGACACTGCAGATGGATGATGCTGACATGTCAAAGGAACTGAGATGTACTGCCTGGTGTCACATTCTCCATCTGCCCCTTTGTGACAGAGCATCTGGGCCTGAGTGGGACGGTTTCTGAACTTGTTAGTGAAGTCATTACTCTTCCAGTCTGTGTAAAGGCTTGTCTTTATGACTGTATTTTTAGGAAATGTTTATGAGGAGAAAATCCAAAGTGCTGGATTAATACGGTAGCAGAATGTGCTTCACAGGTTTAAATACTCAGGTGTTTGCAAAATGAGGAGAAAAAAAAATCACAAATCTCTTCAAGAAGACTTAATATTATCAACCATCCGTTACCTGTCACTGTGTTGGATAAACCTTTTGTTTTTTTTTTAAAACAAGTCATATGGCACATACTTGTTTTAATTTTCTCAGGATATCAAAGAATAAAAGTCTGATTGACTCAAGCTGACACAAGAACTCTGCCAGAAACTGAGGTTCTACGGGTAGATACTTTATTGGTCCCTTTGAATCCTGCTGACAGTCTTACACTTCAGACTGCCACGTTCTGACTCCTTGGCTTAGTCAGATTAGATACGGTTGTAAATAAGCAACAGCAGAGCTACATCCTGAAACGAGACTGAAACGAATGTCACTCAAGCAAGGCAGAGCCTGGCAGGGAAACGCTTTCATACCTCTGAATGACTTCTGCCGAATCCTGCTCCCTCTCTCTCCTTTTTCTCAGCACAAATCTCTGGAAAGCCCTGCCAGGATGTGGCAAAGTGTTAAAGGGATTGGAGAGGGAGAATGCTGGCTTGGTTGCGGGGGGATGCAGAGGACCGTGCAGGGGTGGGCTGAAGCCATGCCAGGGTTTGGCTTCGTTAGGGTAATATTTTTGCAGATAGGTAGCAGATAGCTTTGACAAAAAAGACTCAGAGTCAAATGACATCACTGGCTCAAATCATTTTTTCTATTCACCTCAAATGTAGCAGTCTGCATGTGATAAACACCATCATCCTTTAGAGAAGCTGATTTTATGACCTTATGTGATATGTCAGTTGGCCCACTTTCAGGTTTTTAAAAGAACAGCTTATTTTGGGAAAATCTTAAACTTTTATACTTTAGCAGAATCAGTCATGCTTGCTTGTCTTATCCTCATGTGCTTTTCAGAATTCTGGTGAATGTGGAGCTTACCCTGGCTTAATTCACGCAGCAGTAAAAATCAAAAACTGCACATTCTCCGATCCCGTGTGCTCAGTACTTCTTATTCACAGTCTGGTGTGCTTCGTTTTTTTTTTTCTTCCCCCGAATACATTTTCAGTGTTAGCTATGTTAAAGCTATAATCCACTTGCAAGTGGTCCAAAGGAAAGACAGAAAAGTTGCTGTGGAAGCCTGGTGTCTCATTTACATCAGCCACTAAGAAGCTTGGTCTGATGCTGGACTTTGTGTCCCAGTACAAACATGGTGTGAAATGTATCACGTTCTGTCTCTGTGTCTTTGCCAGATTTGTCATCAACAATCCTGTGACTTTGTTTAACATTTGTCAAAATAAGGAAAAAAATGCAAGAGTCTGAGTTCCTGCAGTTACTCTACCAGCACAGGACAAAAGCTTTATTATTTTAATTCACATGAATCCAGTAAAAAGACTCAAACCAACGATCTGCAGTTAGCACATCAAAAACTGGAGCAGAATGATGAAATTGGTTATAAGCTTTCAAACTTTTTAAAACAGAAAAGGCAAAGAGTTTACTCGGGCCAACAGGAGTTTAAGAAAACAACCTGTTGCTTTTACCTTTAGTTCTTACCAGGATAATGTCCTGGTAACAGCTTATCATGAATTCCCCCAAGGTGATTGGCTGGAGCAACATGTTTTTTTTTCTTTGTAGTATAGTGTTCTCATTGGACGGGGTGGGGAAACACACACACACACACACACACACAATTTCATTTAGTAAAGGAACATAAACTGTCTGGATCAGTGCATGAATTCAAAACTACTTGGTCACTTTCAGGAAACAACCATGACTTTCTTTTCATAAAAAAACAAAAGCAAAATAAAAAAAAAAACCCTTATGAAAAATATTTCTCATGAAAAAGAAGTTTTCCATAAGCTGAAGGGATAATAAGCACCAAAAATCTGCAAAAGACACAAAACCATTGCTTTGTTCTAAAGACCTGTATTGTAATGTAATAACGTTGAGTCATGTTTAGAGTAATGATATAAAATGCTAAATTTCAGCATAAATAACTGATTTTAATTTCATTATTTACCATTGGAAAAAGGCTTTATGCGGCAGAGATCAAAAACAGGACTTGCACTAGGTGTGTGTGGTTTGTTTTGTATCTTGAACCATTTATTATTATTCTTATTATTCCTGCTTAATTTAGCTTTTAGTTACTGTACTTTGTCATAAGTTGTTCATATTAAGTTCCACCCCAAGAATACAACCAGAAAATGCACCAAAAATTACAGCCTTTGTTGCAAAACTAATCTGTTCTTGTGAGTTTAAGACCATGTTGGAAGGGATAAATTAAATAAGGTATGCTGAAGCCGGGGAAATGCACAATGAAAGATCAACGTTTTAGTTTGAAAAAAAAAGACATTGTTCATAATATTAGCAGATACCACAGCAGCCATTTGACATCCGTTAGTGAAGCATGACATGTTTTTGACTGCATATTTAGTCCAGTTTAGTTTTTAGTATTGTTAGTTCACTAACTTTTAAAACTGACGTCTTGGTAAACAACAACTTAATTTTTATCTATTTATTTTACAAGAAGTGTTAAGGACCATTTAATGGCAGTATCACTACTTTCTCACAAACGCAGCTGAAGTCAGCCAGCACAGATTCTAGGATAATTAGGATGACTGGGGAGCAGATTTACTGCACTCTAACATGACTGCCCAAATAGCTTCATTGGCTGGAGTCAAACTATCTGTTTCTGTGACCTATGTGAGCCTGCATGTCAAACTGACAGAACTGCTGGATGGACGTTAGCTGGCAGGGTTTAGGTCACATCACAGAGACAGATGTCTGTGCTTCAGCTTGGCAGACTTACTCTGCTGCAGTGGACTTCATCCCACTCGTGTGGAAAACACTTTCATTTTCTTTTTGTGGCATTTTGTAAACAGCCTTTCTGAACTTATCTTAACCAGCTTCTTCCTCTTCATACTCACAGTGGTCTGCTGGATACTATCCCATCTGTCTTTGGGTGAAACACAGGTGTATACCCCTCTTCAGTGCAATCCAAACATTAAAATACAATGTAGACTGCAAAGTCTTATAATCCCTCTATACTTATCTAACCTCACTCTGCACTAAATAATCACAAATTTTATCTTGTAATGATTTATTATCTATCAATCAGCGCATGGATACGTGTTAAATGTCAGGGGGCAGCAGTTAAGGACAAGAGTTAAGCAAGCTTTTTTTAAAAAAAAAAAAAGACAAGCAAGGAGGAATACTCACGATATCCTGTTTGAAAGTCCCAAGATTAATTATGATGCAAGAAGAGAGGAAAAAGAAAGAGAGAGTCAATGTTTGACCTTCATAATTAAGAAGTCGGCATAATGCACATAATTGCTGCTGGTCTGAGCTTCATTAACTGGCCAAATGAAGCACTTATAAGGATAGTAGCTGAATTTGCTCTCTAAACATGGGCAACTAAGCATCTAATGCAAGATAAAAGGCGACAGTGCAAAACATATAATTTAAAAAGGTTAAAAGGCAGTGATGACACAGTAGGACTATAGGAAGCCACTGGAGATTGATGGAAACTGACTGTAACAGCTGAGATATCATTGATGGCTGCAGGTGGTCCTGTTTCACTTTCATACAAATTACTAAAAAACAAACAAACAAACAAAAAAACCTAAATATCAAAGTTTGTCAGAAATAAAAAAAAAAACCTAAACAATCAAGTTTGGACAGACGGGTTCTTTCTTTTCAAATACCCATAAGATCTGCTTTCCAACAAGCAATTACTATACTTCACTGTATCTTACATTGGCAAAATAGTCACTGTGATGGATTGCCTTAAACAGGTGCTAGGACGTTGGTTTATAGGATTTATAACTTGGTTTAGTGTTGATCACTGTAGCCTGGAAGATTGGATATCTGAGACCCAACAGTAAACTGGGAAAAGGCTCGAAGTAAAGTTATGAACATAATGGTTTATTTGTTGTTGGTGTATAGTCAGTGTGAATTATTTACATTCACCTTTCAGGCACAAGATGCACCATAAATGCGACAGTCTGCACTTTTAGTGCACATGTTTGCATGTGTGCATGAAGGATGGACACTCACGCCTGTATGGTCGTTGTGGCTGTTTGAAAGCTGAACATGTTTTCCTTAGGGAACCAGTTAGTATCTTCTGCAATTAGAGAGAAAAATGAGGATTCCAAAGTTAAGCAGAGAAAGAAAACAGTGGGCTGTCTTGGTAAATATAAAAACGAAGGCACAAAACCATCAACGGCACCAGCACTTTACAGTCCACCACTCCACATATGGAGAGAGGAGGAGACAGCAGGGGAGAGACGGGATGAAGAGTCAGAAAAACAGACCACCACATCACATCCAACATCCAGCCCTAAACCCCTTCTAGACCAAAGAAGAAATAGATGAAATGTTTGTATAGTCTTTATAACTTGCTAGAACCTTCAAAAAGGCTGAGAATCAACTACAGTTGAGCACAAAAAACAGGAAATAAATAGTATCTTAGTTACTAATTCAGATAATGGCAGTAAAAGCAATATCTCTTAATGTAAGAAAATCAAAAAAGGAAAGAAAAAAAACTTCATTTCTAGTCTGGTCAGTCATCCTAATTCTTTTCCTCTTCAATACAAAGAATTAGTCTGATTCTTCTGGATTCAACTTTGTTTCCCAGGCAGAAGCACCAACAACTGTAGAGGAAACATCTGGGTGCCACTGGATAGACATGCAACTTAACTACTATTAACAAAAGACTTCCAAAATGGCAAGCAGTAGAGCAGAGAATTTTCATGAAGATAATTAAATAAGGTCCTTTTTTAAAAAAATCATTAAAGAAATTAGCATTTCTTTTTTATGTTATGCATTAGTACTCATGCAGCAGAAGTTTTGCCCAATCTTTTGGAGGTTACTTAAAAGAGGCATCACCAGAGAGGCAGCAACAAAAACAGCTAGATCTCAACGTCATCTTTAGATGCTGTTGAAAGTAGCTAAATGCTATTTCTTCTCCGGTCCAGTACTAAAACTGCAGGGCCATTCCTCCCTTCCCACCAATGTTTGGATTTTAGCACCTCTCCCTGCCTCTGTGTCCTTCACCCTCTCACCTCTCTCCAGCCCAGTCACCCGGTCCACACTCCACATCCGCTCTAGGGGTCGGTGCTGCTTGCCTGCCTCTCGGGACGTGCTCTCCAGGTCCAGGGAGCCTTGGCTACGTGAAGGAGCCCCACTGCATGATTCACAGGCCAGCCCACTGCACTCCGCCTCCCCTTTCCCGCCTTCACCCCAACTACGAATGTTGTGGGCACTGATGGAAGTCTGTAGCGGGGGCTGGGACAAGTGATGGTGGTGATGGGAGTGGTGGTGTGATCCATGATGGGAATGGGACCCTGTGACAGTTAGCTGCTGCTGGCTGCTGCTGCTGCTTCCCCCTGCCCCACTGCTTCCTCCACTGCTGGATGCTGCATTTGCACTGGAGACAGTGTGGTGGTGGTGGTTCCCATGGTGATGATTACCGTGGTGATGGTTGCCGTGGTGGTGGCTGCCACCACAACTGCTGGTGCAACGGCTGCTACTTGCACGATGGTATTGGGTTGGAGAAGATGAGGCGGAGGATGGGGAGGTGGAGGGCTGGATTGTGCCCCCTCTAGACCCTACCCCACCACTCCCCGACTTTTCCTTTAGGACGTCCAGTTCTAGGCTCTCCTTGCTGGCCCGGCTGCTGCTCATCAATATACCGTGCTGGGTGGTGATGGTGTATACACGGGCAGGTTGCAGGGTGCACTCCACTGATTTCTGCTGGTCCTCCTCTGCTGAGAAGCTGCGTTCAAGAGACAGGTGTGCAGGCTTGGTAGAAATGGTGATAGAAGGGGGAGGAGGCTGGAGTAAACCCAGCTTCTCCTTCGCTAGGCTGGGCTCTGGTTTGTCCTCACAGTCCTTGATGATGGAGCAAGGAGGGAGGTGGTTGTTATTTTTGGGGCCAATTGTGTCAGTTGGTGACTCTGGATCAGGACCCACCAAGGTGTCACACAGGAGATGAGCTAGAATGTGAAAATGGAACATGGAAGGATGACAAAAAAGAGCAAAAATATGAGTGCTGAAGAATGAGAAATACACCCAAGAGTAAGAAATATCGAAAGGGGAAAAGAAGAGAACGGGCTCAGGATAACACACAGGATAACATCATCATCTATCTTCAGTTATCAGTAGTGACACACTTGCTAGCACAGCTTGGCATTTCAGTAGAGGATGAAGTGAAGCAGGTGGAGGAAGGATTAAGCCTCAAAGGAATGCAAAAAAAACAGCAGAGGGATGGACAAACGGCAGGATGGCAGAGACGCTGACCTGATCTGTTTCGGTTTTCAGGGTGTGTGTGGGACAGGTACTCCCCGAACGCTCGCGCTGCTCTGTGGGAACACATATACACACACACACGACACACATAAAGACATTAATTCATGGGTGGAAAAGAGGAATGAGTGAGACATGCAAGAAAAGGGGAGAGGAGAAAGAAGGAAAGGGCAAGGGAACAATAAATTCTAATCCTAATTGGCTTCTTTGTAGACTCGTACCACCCACAGATGAAGATGCAGCTGTTTTATCTCCTCTCCTCAGCTAAACTTAACCAGACAAAGAGAATGCGAGACAGCAGGAGGAGATAACTTGAAGGTTAATTTCTGAGTATGACATCAGTTTGTGTTGGTGGATTGATCTGCATCCAGCTCACTCTGAGTGTTTTAACATGCACAGTAACTGTATGCTATATTTGTGTGTTTTCATGTGTATTCACTGTGTATTCATGTCCAGAAAAATATTTAACCTTGACAACATGTGAAGTTGACAGCTTGGAGATGTGCCAAAATGGTGAGAGCTCCCCCGAGAAAGGTGAGAAAAGGGGAAAATGTGAATGACTTTATGGAGAACAGAACAATTATTACTAACAACTCTCGTGTTGTCTAAAGTGTAACAATTTTCTTGATTAAATAAAAAAAAGAAAAAGAAACAGTTATTTTGAAGATGTGTTTGTTGACTCCAGCCCTTTTGAAGAACGCTTTGGCTGTCAAGTTAAGTCAGTTAATCTACACAGGATTGTTTGTAGAAACATCATGTTGCTTACTTGTGACAAATGACTGAGAAAGTAGTGCACCTAAAAAACACAGTTAGCTCACATATGTTGAATGCGCCTGCTTAGCCCACTGACTTGAGCCAAAAAACACTGAATTTGGAAAAAGCAAGATTTTACTGTGGCCCATATACTGAGCTCATGTCAGCTAACTAAGCCAACCAAGGTAATGTTATCTCGCTAATCAGACCGTACAGGTGGTTTCTGTGCAATGTCATTACAGATGTTGTGTAAAGCCGGGTGCAAAAAGCACAGCTCAACTCAGTTCGTTTGGCAGAGCCAAGTTCCTAAAAGGATATGACAATTAAATTAACTGTGCCAACAGCTAAATAAGATGGATGGACGTGTTCAATATTCCAAGAGGATCACGTCTCTTTGCCAAGTTCAGAAAGAGACTGTGGATCCAGGTCAGTAAAAGGGTGGACAGGCGTCCCTTAAGTCCTAAAGACAATAAGGAATTATGCAGACTTTCTTTGTATTAACAGTGAGATTCTTAGTGGCAAATGGATATCAAACCATTCAGTTACTCACTTGAAAATGCGTTGGGAAATTATGTCAAGTTATTTTTTACCTAATTTGATAACAATTTCTTTGTAAAAATTGGTACACTATAAGGCCACCCAGATTAGACTGGCGGTTCTCGTATCTTGTACAGTATCTTTACTAGAATTGGAGTTTCCTTGACGTGTGGCTGATTGTAAAGTAGTCTTGTTGGGAAGATTTTCTAACTCGTAGTCCCTCAGTGGAGATAATATACCTTCTCAGCATCTCACTTAAAACTCTGAACTATAAAACGGCATTTTATGATCAAGTTATTTCATTGCCAAGGTTATGATAAACCAATGGTGGATTTGTGCCCCAAATGTGTCTGCATCCAGTCATGATTGTAAGCAGGAAACCTGTCTATTCAGCCCTAAAGATCAAATATTTGTGAAGTAACTGAATCAAACAGCTCTTTTAATTTTAATGCGGTTACTGATGGGGCTCTAACTGCCATGTTCTGATTGTAGGCCTCACATGCACACATTTCACATGCGACATACATGCCACAGAGTGTAGACAGAAAACACAGCATACGTAACAGTGCAGGCAGCATTTCTCCCTCTTGGTTAAAAGCTACAAGCTCTGTCACTCAGAAACTTTACTTTTAAACACTTTATGCATGACAAGATGATCAGCCTTTAAAATAATTATTAATAATTTGTTATATAATGCATAGAAATGTAATAACATAGAAGGTACGGATACCACCAGCACCTATCCTAAATGAAAAAGTGAGACTGAAATTAGATGGATATGATAATACCATTTTACACACTTACTAAAATACCAGAATTAGCAGAAGTTTTAGACTTGTTTTAATCAGAATTAGCCTAATAATATGAGCAACTCAGTTAATTTTTTCTATAAAATATCCAAAGCCTGAGCATTTTCTGAAAAACTTTATGGATTTGTAAGTGTTGCTTACAATTTGATACAATTTTTAGGCGCGTAGCAACTGTATGACAATCACAAGAATGGTTTGACACATGGTTCCCCGGCAGACCTAAGCTTTCTTAGAATATTAATACTGCTCAGTTTACCTGTCAGGAATTTTACATACACACAAATAATGAAAGAAAAGACAGTAACATCTGCTATCTGGATATCGTCTGCAGTGGGACAGTCATAAGTGGGGTTGAGTTCAACATCAAAGAAATGTCATGTCATTGCATTTAGCATCGCCGATCTGAAATGATTTAAACACAATAGCGTGTCACTTGCTAATTTCTTCTAAGGCTGGTGTGCTTAAGGCTGTGCGGAGTTTATAGCAGCAGTAGCTTTTCACACGGACACCCAGAAAGCATCGGTTTTACTGGTCGGGACTGGTAGCGCCACAATAAGACTCACTCAGTCCTGCGGTGTATTGCTGACTCCCAAGAATCCAGTTAAAAAGGAAAGCAGTTCTTGAGTCCTTCTTATATTTGCAACTTGATTCCTTCCTACATCAGTAGCTTACAGCAGAAGTGGGCAACTTTTTTTTTCTCCATAGATGTGAAATGAAAAGAAGTGAAGTAATCAAAGGGGCATACATCAGGCAGTTTAATTGATTTATGTGCTGCTTTTTTCATCCGATATTTCACAGAGTCCTGGTCAGATGAAGGCTTTCTCTACTTCACAACTGGAATGACAGAATTTAATGAACCTTATATGCTTGATTGTTTTATGAAAAAAAAATACTCTCGGGAATTAAGTTCAAAGGCATTTTCAGTTTTTTTTTTCTCCTTTGACAGAAATGTCAATTTTGTAGCAATAGATACTGTGCTTAGTCAAAAATTATATATGTATATATATCACGTATTGTATGAACATGTTGATTTTATTGACATATCAAACATCTGCCAAAACAGGGTCAAGATCTCATTGTTCTGAGTCAACCTTTCTCTTTTTCAAAACATTCATTCTATGTCTGGTGCTGTTGACCAAACCATCAATATTAACTGGTGACTGGCAGAGAAAGTTTTCAGTCCAATCTACATGTGGACAACCCTCTGTGTTGCTCTTTTCACTCACCTAAGAGTAGCCTAACTCCTAAAGAAAAACATCATTTACCACTACTGACCCATATTTTTGTCCTTAAAGGTGGCGCAGATCTCCACAGTTTCATGAGCAATCAGGTTAAGGTTTCCATAGGGACGAGTAAACATAAAGAAAGACACAGATACTCACATTTGTGCTTTAGAATCCCCTGAACACAAGGTAATCTATGGGTTTGCACGTCCTCCCTGGCAGTTTCTTCAATTATTAAAGCTTGTCCAGCAAAGCAAGCATACAGCACAAGTGTTCACCCTAACAGACAGAGCAGGTCTGCAGTGAACGCAGACATTATTTCAAAACACCTATTCAATGTGCCTTTTTTTCATATCGCTTAGTTTTCCTCATTTGAAGTGTGTTAGGCTCATCTCAGGGGGTCACATCCGATCCAAGGCAAGCTTGACACTACAAGACAATGTGAAAAAAGCTATTCAAACACAGCAATTATCAACAAATATCATTTTGTTAGGCTGTCCACTCAAATGCTAATAATGTTCTAGCTTTCCCCCAAACGCTGATGACCCTGAGCATTATGAGCCCCAGTTCAGCAAAGTTTTCTCACTGTTACATAAAGCTGCAAATCCATTAACTAAAACTTTCTTTTACTGAGTAAATCTGAACACTTGCAGCATTAAATTACAGCTTATTGGAGCTTTTACATCCATATAATTTCTCTATTTTCTTGCAGTGCAGCAATTATAAATTGAAAAGTTTTTTTCTGTGCTTGCAAAGTCATTTTGGCTTCTCCATTGTTCACTGTTAATGCTAAAGACCATGGCCAAAGTAAATCAGACTCCATTATAGTTTGGTGGTGATATTGCGGACGAGGAGGCTCCGCATGTGCTGCGACATTATCCAGCCCCACTACACTTCTAAAAATAGATCGCCATGCCGCTGCAATTCTAGTCTACTGCATCTTCTTCACAGAAATGCGCTGTCTTGTATTTTGGTTCTGGGTCTGTGTGAGATCATTTGCGTTGTCATGCTGTTGTGTATGTGCACATGAGTCTCTTTTTATATTTAGCAGGACCACAGAAGAAGAAGGGCGTAAAATAAAATTTGATATAAATGTGCTTGTGTGAATGTCTCTGCCCTTATGTGCATGTGGTAGTATCAAAGCAGCAACGAACGTGGTCTACAACACAATCAGCAGATGTCTGAGATATTTTCATTTGGTCCTCCTGTGTCATTCAACAAACTGCACTCTGATCAGAATCAGCAAACAATGGTGCAAGAGACTCACACCATCCATTATACATGAGAGGAATCTGAGTTGGAAACCGAGGAAAACACTTATAAACACATCTGTTAAAGGAAACCTCTCTGTAGTGAGCAGTCTCATGTCACACCGTTGCTACATGTATGGTTTATGGGTTGAGCATGTCAGAGACACAGGTGTGTGAGATGGCAGCTGGGAGATAGTGGTGAAAAATGAATGCTTGGCTTGGATATATAAAATTCATCCCGCATGCTTTCAGACATGTGATAGGGGTTTAGGGAAAGAAACGAGTTAGGGAGGAGTTTCTAAGGAGAGAAGTGATTACAGCAGAGAGGCAGAGGAGTGTACCAAGATAAATTGGGGGCAAATGAACAAAGAAAATGGGAGTAAACTTGGGAAAAGTGAAGCAGACAGAGAGCAGAGTCAGCATGAAGACGAGGTAAAAGATGAAAATGACAAGGGACTCTGATTCCCTCTCAAGAGGAACAGGGTCCTTAAATATAACTGAATGGTAAAACTAAAATCATTTCCGTAATTGAATTCTTTTAACGGTATACTTATATAGCTCCATCCTATGGAACATGATGCTTCCTATTAAAATAGCTGTGAACAAATAAAAAGAGCAAGAACACTTCCACC
>JBAMYA010000004.1:10961497-10980064 GCA_037176975.1 Arrhamphus sclerolepis | reverse complement strand
ATCTAGCATGATGTGAAGATAAGAGGTGATAAAGAAATCTGAGACAAAAGCAGGTGGTTTTGACTCTATGCTACTGAAAAATAAATATGGATGGTTATTTACATTTTCATTTTCAACAAGACTGTGGGGGTGTAAGCTTTTCTCACAATACTGTGTAAAACACACTGACCCAACACTCTAAAAAAGGAGAACAAGGAAAATCAAACCAGCAGGGGAAATAATTTTCAAATTAAGAAAAGAAATCAATCTCAGCAAAAAAAAGGACTCCAAAAGCAAAAGAACCAGAGTATACCAAAACTAAAACTTTGAAAAAACTGAACAAAAACAGGAATCAAATAATCTTAATCCCAATACTATGATAGCAAAGTGTTTCATGATTCATTTGGTCAGACGATCTGAAGATCACATAACAGGAAAACAATGACTGATGCATTTCATGAATGTGGGACTCTCTTGTGATTCAGTTATCAAACATCATGGGACCAGTTGCTTTATCAGATTTTTTTGGAGAAAAAATATATTTTTATGGTGAAACATTTTCTCTTGAGGGTTGTTTTGTGGCTTTGAAAAAAAAGTTGTTGTCATTTTCTCTTAGTGTCTACTGTTTTTGCATTTAGGACATAGAAAGTTTAATCATTCTGGGAGTGCTACGATGAGTTGGAAAGCCATGGTGAGTCGTATGCACCTGAGACTGGAAATTTTTGGAAATTATTTTTTTAAATCTCAGTCCAATTAAATAACTATATATATCTATATATCCCCAAATGGAACTTTTGTTTGCACAATCAGCTCAAGAGACTCGAACAGAGACAACTCTTTTTTTTTTTTTGTTAATTGGTTTATTCATTTGTTTTGCTTTATTTTGTTTTGTTTGACAAGTAATTAAAGCTTTTAAATCAAAATGTCTTGTAGTTTTCAGCATCTATTGATCCATGAAATAAACCTCTGCTTATTAGAGCCATTTCAACATGGTTTTGCAGTCCATTTGGAAACCCATTAGGCCACATGAAAAACTAATAGCAGCACATTAAGAAGGATGATTTCACCCCGACGGGAAATACTATAATAGGATTTGTTCAGGAACAGAGGACTCAGATGTGAGACACAGCAGGCGGGCAGCGGAGGATTTAGATTTGATGTATTGCAGAAGGAGGTCTGCTACCAGGGAATCAGTACACACTAGCTAACAGCAGAAAACTGCAGGATGTCAGATTAAATACGGGAACCAGATCAGATGCTAAGCAGATGACAGCGGTCAGAACAGGCTGGGTCAAACATCAAGAGAGAGACATTAAGAGATACTGACCAAGGTCATTCGGGACTGTGAGTTGAGAGCAAAAATGCAGAGCAGGTCTGTAACAGCTTTCTGTAATGCTTTTTAAAATTTAGATTTTCTTTATCATTGTTATCATTATTATTATTATTATTATCATTAAAATGTGCCTTCTTTACTTTTGTGTGCCAGCTTCAGTTGTTGGAGTGTATTTGCGTTGGTGTGTTAATGTGATGAGGTGGGCAGAACAGAGAGACGTATAGTTTCTAAAATGCGGCTGAAGTGTCAGCTGATTGTAAACTTTATGGGACTTATTGAACATTACTGCAGTTCCACAACAATCATAGGTTCATAGGCTCTGTGAATGTGTGTTTATGGTTTAGCAATTAGTAATCCGACCGATTAAATAATTCAATTCATTTCAGCTCAATTCAATAATATACTATCTCTAAAAATGAATCAGTACTTTAATATTCTATTGTTGTGTATTTAATTTAGACCCTGCATTGGCTAAACGAGGTGTGGAGAGGTGAAGAAATTAGGTTTAAGTGTACGTGCTGTCATGAAGGTGGGTTGCAAGGAGCCAAAAGCAGGAGGCAGGCATAATCCAAAAACTGAGATATTTATTGATAAGAAAAACTAAGAATGCTGCCACAGCAGGGAAATACAAAAATAAAAAGGGAACTGGAACCAAAAGAACTCCAAACAAAAAAACAAAAACAAAAAAAAACACAAACAGAAACCAAGCTGGCACACAGGGAACAAACAGTACAGACCAGTACAGGGCAGACAAGACAGGACCCTACAGGGGTAACAAGACACAGGTGAAGCACATCAGTTAAACAATCAGGAAAGTCAAACAGAACAGAACAGGACTTCAAACTAAAAACAGGACAAAACCAGAGGCCACAACCAACACTGAAAAACCCAAAACTAAAACCTAAACACATGACACATGCAGGAAAACAGACCAACTTCAGTTTCTGCTTCTTTTCTTTTTGTCCCCAGAGAGTCATTTGGCCTTGCAAAAAAAAGATAAATACATTAAAAAAGCATATATAACACATGGATATATAAAAGTACCCCGAGTACATAAAACACAGATATGAACTCCAGATAAAGCTAAACTAGAATCAACAACAGTGTTCCGCTTTGCTGGAAAGACTCAAATGTTTAATCAACAAAAGTAGCCAACGTCCAAAGTGATGGAGGCATTAACAGTGAAAATTAACCATAAATGTTTTCATAAAATCAAAAGTGGAGGAGGTCCTAAATTCTTGAGGTCCAGTCTGCAACCACAGTACGACTCCACCAGCTGAAAGTACTCCTCCACTGAAATGGCGATGGCTGCAGAGACAAGGTGATTTGTATTGATTACTCCTCGACCAGAGGAAACCTAAACCTTGAGCCCTGAAATGCATTAAGTAGGCGATCGGTTGCATTGACAGGAAGCTCCAAGCCTTCCTCCCTACCTTTCTACATAACGGCCTTGATTTTGAATTTCCCATACAAGCATATCTTTGGAAAAAGAAAAGTCAAAACAATAGTCACACGAGTTTTTGAGAGAAAGTAAAAAGGTTTTTAAAAAGTGTCAAACTGCAGTGGATCCAGAGGGGAGTTCACTCTTTATTAGTCTAAACCTTGGGATATATATTGATTTTAAGCCATTACAATGAATGTACTGTTTTTCCGACTCTTTTTTGACCCTCTGATGATTCAGTGATTGCCAGAAGATGTAAAAGAAGGAAGAAAAAAGGCAGGACCTAAATGCTCAGCAGTAAAAGACAACAGGTGGCAACAAACATGAACTAGCCCTCCACTTTCTCTGCTCTGCTCGCTGCTTTAAAGCTGTGAAAGCTCCTTTTTCATGACCTCTGTGTTTACAGTTTTTTGCTTCATGTCTTTTCTATCCTTATTTATCATGATCATAAAGCCATTGGTGTGGTTATTACGAAAAAACTAACAAAATGTGATGTACAGCTAAATAATAGTTAAAACATTCCTCACTGTTATACCCTTTTAATCTTTCCTTAGAGCATGCCCTGATTGTTAAGAAACATGTGGACAGCTCGTATAGCGGTTTCAAAACAATCAGCTTCCTTGTTTTCATGTAGTTCTTTTTATGGAGACATGTGTGGGCTGTCATTCATGAGTGTGTTGTAGCAGACAGTGACAAATGCTGTGGCTTTGTGCTTTACAGTTGAAGTGATGTGTCAGTCTACTAACTAATTTCGCAGGACGACGTCTTCAAAGCCGCTCTGGTAGGACTGTGGATTTTTATTCTGCTGGCTATAATGAAAAAGTGAGCACTGAGAAAATAAAATGTAATGTTGAGTTGAGTTGTTTGTCTTATACAGATAAGTTGAAGTTTTGCACTTTTTCCTTGTTTTGAGTTGAGCCACTTACAAAAATGTGAAAGGTCTACCACTCTATATTCTATAAGTTAGTAAACTTTTCAGTAACAATTTGTGATATTTTATGTTTATACTTACTTTTCAGAACAATTCAGGAATAAAAGAAAAACATTCAATAACATCACATTTAATCAGTACAACTGTAATGATTAACATCTTCCTCACCACGTCCTCCTCTAGACTTCCTGCATTTTTTTATACTTATGTGCTTGTATATACGGAAGCATACTTGTATGAAACTTTTAATATATATAACACGTGCTTTTTCATGGCTTGTGTGCGGACGCATGTGTAGGTATGTGCTTGCCCGTGTGCCAGTGTACAGGTGTGTGCATATGTGCATGTTCACGTGTGCGTGTGTACACATGTGTATGTTTGTGAGTGTCGATACATCAGATATTAATAAGCTTATGCAGATTCAAGTGTATAAATTTATATTTATATAACATTCTTCTTGTTACCGTTAATTACTGAACATTTGAAGATTAAATAATTACCATTACTACACCAAACTGATCAAGAATATTTAACTAAGTAACTGCATGCATGTAGCCATGTTCATATTATGTTTACATTAATATCTAGATGAATATATGTGTGTATTTGTATATATGTATGTATATGTCTATTGGGAAAGATTATTGCTTTGCACTGCTATTGGTGTCACATCTAAAAAGGCTTGTAAAATATAACTTTTTCAAGAAAGTGTTTGTTTGTGTAAAGGTATGCAATGTACGGGATTGAGAAAGGTTCTCACCCTCATCATGACCAACATCAGAACCCCTCTTTCAGATTTTAGGTTGTTTTTTATAATTATTATTATTATTTAGTACTTTGTCAAATAATAAAACTAACGGCTTTGATTTAGCTACATACTTACAAAGCCAAATGAGCAAATCAGAAGAGCCAACTCCTATCGAGTGAGAGCCGACTCCCCTCAGTGTCCAACTCACTGGCTAACTTTCTATGGAGTATAGCTACTCACAGCTAGCTGGCTCAACACAACAAATACCTCTCTTCCTGTATAATTTGCAGGTAGCAGTTTTTTTTATTTTTTTTATTTTTTTTCTGGTCATGACTGCAGATTGATTGGCTGTAGGTCAACAGAGCAGATGGAGGTTGTCGTTAACCTGGGACTCGACTGATCGATTATAGGGTTCATGGGTCATGTGATGCAAATGTTTAGTAGTGGCATAGGTTTTTTTCGCTGGATGCCTTTTCTGACACAAACCTCTGCTTTTCTTGATAAATTAACAAATATAACAAACAATCCTGAAGATAAAGCTTGATGATAAATTACCCAGAATAAAATTTACAAGAAGGGAAATAACAGTGCTGCAGTCAGCTCTTATTATGGGGAAATAATAAAGTCACTATAGAAGGCAGCAGCAGTGGCAGGACTGATCTCTTACAGTGGTCTGAGGATATCTCAGCCTGAAGACACTTATGTGTTCAAATGAGGAATGAAGAAATGATTGCTCTAAATTCTTGCAAACACAAATATATTTGATATATTTTTAATTAGCAGAAATATTTGAAATAGGTTCATCAGCTCTTCAAAGTACTCATTCCATTTTTCACCTTCGCTATTACTGAAGCTGACCCAGAACATAAAAGCACCATGTCCAGGCCATCCTTGTGGATAAGTAGATTGGAGCTAATGGCTCTGTAGTTATCCATGCTTATGTATACAAGCAAGAATTGCAAAGTCATTACTGATGGAGGGGTGTGTTTTCAGTAAAATATTGTGGGATGCTGCAACTAGGGATTGTTGTGGAAAACTTTTGACATGATGAAAGTCCAAGAGAGACTGTTATTGGCCCACCTACATGACAAAAGTAAGAAATTCAAGGGACCCCTTGCAGTTTGTTTGCCATTCTGGGGTTAGGGTTCAAGATACAGACCCCTTTCAGAAAACCCACATGTGGACAACACATACGGCACTGTGAGGAACATATTACTTCATTCTGCCACCATGTTCAGCACATTTCAGCTTGTACCGCTTCAGTATTTGAGAAACCTCAGAAAATACAGGTTCCTTTTTCACCTCAGCTGATGTTGTGGTGTTTCACAGCAGAGAGCTGGTGCAGGGCATTCAGAAGCTGCTTACTTAACCACATGGATGACTGATTACGTGACAAACAGTGCTGTTAAGTTGGTGTGGTTGGGTATGTTGTGAGCAGCATGGGAACAGCAAGTACTCTGCATACTACTAACTACCAATACAACTGTAGTCTTTACATCGTCACAAAAAACAAGATACATTTCATTAGACTGAGCATGGATTATGTTAAAGTCCGTAACAGCACAAGTGGGAGAGAGTGCGATTTATTTAGAAGGGTTGCTAGAGATTTTTTCCGGTCTGTAAAGAGCATGGAAACGGAAGTTAATTTGGAAAAAACTGCAATGAACAAACCACAAGACTTCTGTAGTGATGTTTTATGGACAGATGAGATCAAAGTGGAGTTGTCTGGACAGAACCATGTTTGGTTGAAAAAAAAAAACAACAGAACAGCAGGAACATCTCATACACAGTGTGAAGCATTTGAGACTAATTTCCATTTTCATTGAATAGATCATACGCATTTTCAATGCGGTAATCATTATTATTAGTAGTAGTATTACTAATCGTAATGTTAAAGTATAAGGCAATGACACAGTAAATGAGTTGGTGTATTTACAGTACAGGACCAAAGCAAAAATGTCATTTTTGCTGATAAGGTTAAGTTAAATTAACACTTCAGAACAAAAATGATGGTTTCTTTCTAATGTTCTCTCTGTTTGTCTATTTAGAAAAAGAAGAAAACGAAGCTGAGCTCCCCCCACACTGAAAGCCCTGACTGGAGTTGGAGTGTTTCATGGTGAGCGCTAAATTCACTCATTAGAAGCTCAAGAGGTTCACTGACTGCAGATGACTTTATCATCATCATCATTATTATTATTATTATTGTTGTTGTTGTTGTTGTTGTTGACTAAATTATATTTCTTGCACAAAGTATTTTGAATTGAACCAGAATGCATAAGTTAAAAGTAGTTAAAACTTGTTGTTTTTTTCTTTTTCCCCATTAAGTTAAATCAGTTTATGATCACCAATAAAGTTTGTGAGCTTTCTGAAGTCTCAGATCTTGCAAGTTCTGATAAACAAACAATATAAGGGTTTGCCTTTTGTTTCTTCACTAATTTGTTTATTTGGTGACTGAAATTCAGTAATTCTCCAAAGCTAAAACAGTATGTAAATTAGAGGCAAGTAAAGGTACCATAGAGAATGAGGTTTGAGACTTCACTGAGCTGCAGTACATATTTCTCACATATTTATTTTTAGCCACAGAATAGTCATTGGTAATTTGCTTAACTGTAGTGTGGTAAAAAAAAATGATAAATGTTAATATATTAGATCATGTTCTGTTTTTTTTTCTCCAAATTCATGTGATTGATTGATTGATTTATTTATTTTTGTATTTTTTTTATTTTTCTTTTAACAACAGGATTGGTATAAGTCTATACGCTCCATGAAGAAATGGCTCGTCCTCTGCATTATTTTGTTGTTTTTATTAACATATTTTCATTTTCGATGGCAAAGAACATCTCAGATCTACACTTACTATCAGAAGAGTAATAATGGAGACATGGTCATCTTGCTGTGGCACTGGCCGTTTGGACAGTCCTACGGTCTGGGAGGTGACGTTTGCTGGGATCTCTTCCGCATCCCCCACTGTAAACTGGTGGACCAGCGTTCCTTTTTCCCCTCAGCTGATGTTGTGGTGTTTCACAACAGAGAGCTGGTGCAGGGCATTCAGAAGCTGCCCACTGACCTCCCACGGCCACAGGGCCAGAGGTGGGCCTGGATGTCACTGGAGTCCCCAGCTCACAATGGAAACTTACGGGAGTTTGCAAATATCTTCAACATGACCATATCGTACAGGAGGGATGCTGACATCACTGTACCATACGGAGAGCTGCTGCCTCAGGAGTCTGAAGGAAGTCTGGTAGAAGACAACCCTGTGAATAAGAGCTCCCTGGTCTGTTGGGTGGTCAGCAACTACATGAGCCACCACAAAAGAAGTCAAGTGTACAAAGAACTGAGTGCCATAGTTCCTGTAGAGGTTTATGGGAAATGGACAGAGAGACCTCTTTCCTCTGAAGATCTCTTACCAACAATCTCTCGCTGCTACTTTTATTTGGCTTTTGAGAACTCAGAGGCCAAAGATTATATCACTGAGAAACTTTGGAAGAATGCCTACCAAGGTGGGGCTGTACCTGTTGTCCTGGGACCACCAATAAGTCATTACAAAGCTGTGACTCCCCCAAACTCTTTCATCCATGTTGATGAGTTTGAATCAGTGAAAAAAATGGCGGAGCACCTGCAGCAGCTGGCAAAAGATAAGAAACAATATGTTGAATATTTTAAATGGAAGCAGCATTGGAAGGTGAAAATTTACACAGACTGGAGAGAAAGACTGTGTTGGATCTGCTCTCATAACCGCAGTTTACTTCAATACAAGGTTTATTCAGATTTAGAGGCTTGGGACAAGGCCAACTTTTAAGGTATAGATAAGGCATTTCAACTTGAGTTTAAATGTTCAGTTTAAAACCCAAAGCATGATGCTACTCTCACCAAGCGTCTTTTGTCAGCATTGCATTCCTTGAATATACCAAGCTTCTTTTTTTTTCTTTTTTCTTTTTTAATTAAAGCCAAAAAGTTCAATATGTGTCAATATGTTCAATATTTTTCCCCACATGGTTTGGGATCCCTGAGGGACTGAGTGAAATTTCTATCAGCGTTACTGGTGGCCCCTTGGCAGACATCCATGATGATTTTTCTCATCATCCTCACATTTAGATGGTTGCACTTATCTTTTCAGCGCCATGTTTTTTTCCAGTTATGTTGCTTTGATATTTGCAGTGAAAAACATGCAATTTTGTAAGAATGTGGATTTTTGTATATTTCAGTTCAAAAACATTGGTTAACTAACTTTCAGTTAAAATCAGAGATGTATATTATTACCAGGTTGGGAAAAGTAAACCCAACAAGTCCATTTATAGTGTCCTTTCTGAAGATACATGAACTGTTCAACATTTCAAGAAATCTAATAAATTTGAATCTGAAACATGACTTAATTTTATTTTCCTCTCAGTGTTCAGTGTTTTTTTTAAGTAGCTCAGTTCTCGCTTCATCACGTGAGAACATTTTACATCGGTTTTACACTGCATCTGTGGTAAAAGCTAGTCAGTTATCTATAAAAGACATCTGTCTGCTGAAACAAGAAGTGGGTTTGGGTTTTTTCTTTTACACTTTTCAAAGCACGCACATTGATGCTGTCGCTTGTTTGATTGACACACGCAACTTCTCTTGTGTTTGGACTAATAATTCAACAGAAGAGCGCCATGTGGCTTACAATACACTATATGGTTATAGTGTATTATGTATACTTTGTACGACACTGAAATTGTGTCTGCAACTGTGCAACCCGTTTAGACGGGTTATTTCACTTATTTCTCTGTGTGAGGACCTAAGGCCAGAAAAGAAATTAGCTTTAGATAGCTTGAACCCCTGACAAGAGGAAGAATGTATCATGCATGCAAAGAAACACATGAACAGGCTGAAAATTAGTGAGAAAATCACTTGACGTTACATATTACTTCTGCCTCCTTTCATATTCCTGTAATGGAATTGTTATATATGCGATCACAATATTTTAAAATGAAAATAGATGTAGAAGAAATGTTCTATAAACGAATTCACACGTTTAACTTGGATTTATAGTTACCCAGGTCTCACATAGAAGAGCAGATGTGGAGGGTCCAGACGTCCTACCCCGCACCACTCCCCCAATCACAGGGCTGCACTTGCTTATTAGCATGCACTTCCACTCTGAAACCCACAGCTGAATGCAAACCTTACATTTAATAGTCATCTATATTCATTGAGTTAGAAAACTGGAAAATTTCCCCCAATGATGACAAGTGAGTCGACTTGCGTTGTTACAAAAGTACTCTTTCCATAAAATTAAACTATACAGGTCACAGTTCAGCAGGTTTGTACACTCATACATGTCGGTGGTAACAATAGACTAACATCCTCTCTACCCAGGAACTTCTGCCACTGCCTACAGAACTGCAAGATCAAAGCTCTGCGTGCAGCCAGCCATCTTTGAAGAGAAATGTGATGACATTTTGAACCAATTTCTTTTAACACAAAAACAAATCTTGCAGATTTTTCTTTATATTTCCTGCACTGTATTGCAGGCTCTGAAATTGTATTGCTAAATTGTGACAAATGTACCCTTTTAGAAATATGTATACATCCATTTAAAATTAAACTCCATCTAACAGCTTCTAAATGTTTATAAAAGAGATGTGTGTTACTAATGTAGGGTAAGGTTGGCTTTGAAAATCACATTCTGGTTCAGACAGAACAAACTGATGGCAGATGCAAGTTTTATCACAACTCATTTTTAGTTTTATGGGGTGGTTGTTTTTGCATTTTTTTTTTTTTTAATAAAAGAAATACGATACACTGCTCCTAAAAGCCAACCTGACTTCAGAGACATAAAAACCCACAGTTAAGCAAGAAAGTGTTATTTTAAAACTTCACTGGATTCTGCCATCTTACCAAGTTCCTGCCAACTCAATTAACCCATTAAATTTAAGCATACGTATTCATGTGTAAGAATGAAGTTTCTCAGGGAGTTTCTAAAAGCAAAAACTTTACATTTAAATTTCATGCCCACTCCTATACTGCAAGTAGATTTTCTCCAGTCTTACACAAACCTGTTGGCTGAACCACCACAGAATCACCCCGTTATTACAACCACAAATGAGCAGCATAGTTTTGATATATGGAAAAGAATTTACTGCAGAAAAAAGGACAATAGATTGCATGCACAAACATTTCAAAGATGGGGAAAAAAAGGGATAGGATGATGCAAATGCACTAAAGTTTCAGGTGTTTTGAATGAAAACATCTCAGTCACATTTCAATATATTATATTCAATTTACAATTTTGATAATGTCACAGACCAATGCTATTACGTAGAGTAACAGTTTGATTTGATTGCACTGATGGGAAGTAAAGCTGGAAACAAATGTTTTACCAAAACCTGGACCTGTTGTGGAGAATGAGCATTAAAATTTTCAGGGAAACAAACCTAGTCCAAGTACAAAGCATCTTTAACAAAAAAAAAAGAAAAAAAAAATGCTGACTGCCATTATTTTCAGTCAACAATACTGTGAATCATAATCAACTGATTTCATATGCCATAAAAACATTAAGATTCTATTCAACGCAAACTTGTGCAAAAGAAAGATGGGGAAAATGCATCCTTCAGTGACTGCTCAGTGACAAACAGCTCACGAGTATTGCACAAATTGACCCAAAAATAAAATAAAAAAAAATGGACAAGGAGGCACCACTCACGTTGCCTATTCTTTATGACCCAGACTTTCCTGGTGGGCACCACAGCAAACCTACCACTGGATTCAACAAAACAGTACAATTCGTTTAACTCTTCAGGAACAAGAATCCCAACCTCCCCATATGCTGTCAGAGAAAATCTTTGGTATACGTCTGCAATGATTAAAACTTTTGAATAACTTATTACAAAGCAATGCAACACAAACAAAAAGGCACATTCAATATTGTGTTTAAAAGTTCACTTTAGTCTTATTTTGAAGTCAGCAGTTGGTGTTGGATTACAGATTATTCTAAAAAGGTGGCCCATAGCAATTCCCTTTAAGGATCACAAACCACCTCACTTGGAACGCTGCTTTCCCATGATCCATCGGTAATAGTGGTTGATCAGGTTACCAGATTTAGATCTCAATTCCTGCTTGTGTTGGAATTAGGAGGGCCACCTGTGGTCTGGTAGGGACTGCCAGGAAGTTTACCCTGTCAGATGACTAACCAGTCCAGGGTGCAGGGCCTGTTTCAAGACGTCGGGTCGGTGAAGCGGGGGCACATAGAGAGTAGGAGGAGGTGCTCCAGGGTAGCTGGATGGTGGGTAGCTTTGAGGGGGAATGGGGGAAGGGGCCATGTTCAGTGGGGAAGGACTCTGCTCGTAGTACTGGTCACACTCCTCGTCCAAAGGTAATGCCAGACGCTTCCCTTTCTGTCTTCGGTTGCAGAACCAAACACGCACCACCTGCCAAGAAGAGCATTCATTTGTGAAAGGAGCAACCAATTAAAACCAATCGTAAGAGCAAAAGAAAATGGAGTCTGCACTTGCATCTCTCTCCAGGCCCAAATCATCTGAGATGTGGGTGATCTCCTGGGTGTTGGGTTTGGGACATTTGATAAAATAGGCTTCTAGAGCAGAGCGCACTGCTCCCTCCAGACTGGTCCTCCGCTTCCTCTTTCTGGTGTCGGCAAATACTCGCTCAATCTTGTACATCTGAGAAAGCAGAATAAAGCTCCATTAATGTTGATGACAGCAGTATTTGTGAAACGTGTGTGTCTGAACAAAAGAATGTGCTACCCAAAAGCGAGAGAGAGAAAATAAAGCTAAATCTTGCCACTAGGTGGCGTTTTACATGAACAGATGGTTTGGGATTGACGCACCCCTGCTCAGCAGGAAGTGCTACTGTACATCTGGGAGGAAAAAAAACAGACCCATCCAGCTCTGAACTTCTGTTGTCGTGTAAAGTAGGTGACAGATGTTGCAATGTTGGATACAAACTTACATCTTGAGGATTTTCTGAAGTCTCTGCCTCATCCAGCCACCTCTGCAGAAGGGGTTTCAGCTTGCACATGTTCTTGAAGCTCAACTGAAGAGCCTCAAAGCGACAAATGGTTGTCTGGCTGAACATCTTACCTACAAACGCACAAAAGAGGGGTAATGAAAGGAAACGGTACTCACTTGGCAAACAGAACTTTTAAATGAATTCTCGAAGCTTCCATTATCGTCCATGAAAAAAAAAAAAAAAAATCCCACATTGATCATCACAAAGCACTGATTTATGTAGCTCATGGTAGGTTCGCATAATGTGTCATCAAGTGAAGCAGGTCTGTGGATGAATTACTGATTACCAGTTCTGACTTCAGTGGTTACAGTTAAAAACTGTCATATGGGGACTGACCATATAGGTTACCGAGAGCAAGGCCAACATCTGCTTGGGTAAAGCCCAAAGTAATCCGTTTGTGTTTCAGTTCCTTGGCGAACTGCTCCAGCTCTTCAGTGGAAAGGTTCTCCTGTGGAACAAGACACTGCAAGTAAGGAAACTGACCAGAAGAATAAACTTGTTCAGGACTTCCAAACAAAAAAAGACATTTTCTCATCAAATGGGGGAGGGGGTCTGTAGGCCCATTTTGTTTAACTTGAACATATGATACGGGCTCGTACCTCCTCGGAGTCGCTGCAGCCGCCACTGGAGGACCCGCTGCTCCTCGTGGAGGACGTCGGGTTCTGCGCCTGCGGTTCGGCTGCGACATGAGCCGAGTTCACGTTGAAAAACGAGCTCCCTGGAATCCCGTTTCCCGGGGGTGAAGGGGACATAGATGGGGAGGATGCAGAGGACGTTGAGGGGTTTTGATTACTGCTACTAGCAGGAGGGATGTGGGTGATCCCGGGCCAGAAGGACGGGTTCCAGGCCGCAGAGTAGAAGACCCCGTGCGGCATCGCTGAAGAGGCCGGCGGTGGCGGGTACTGCTGGACCTTCATCTCCGTGGAGTAGTCATCACCGGTGTCCTTCTCGGTCTTAACCTCGGGTAGTTTGATTTGCTCTCGGGTCTCAGCTATCGGGGGGCTCAGGTTTGTGGGCTGGGTAGCTGCAGTTACGCCGGGTACCTGGCCGGTGTACTCAGGCGCAGCGAAGGGGTACCAATGCTTTGGTTGCCCGAACTCTCCAGCCTGCAGATCGGCTCCCCGGTAATCAGTGGCGACGGGTGGAAACGGGAAAAAGGTCTGCGCGGGTGCGGGTGTGACAGTGCCATAAGCGGCTTTGCTGTAAAGCAAACTGGGGTCCGCCAGGACACTGTGAGGAAACTGGAACGACGAAGCGTTGCTCAAAGCGTCCTGATCCAAACCCTGGGAGCAAGCGTTGGCCCGGCTGAAGTCATAGGGCCGGTTCTGGCACTCAGGACTCTGCGGTCTTCCAGACATCTTTTCAAAAGCCCTGGAAATGTTTTTCTTTCTAAACAAAGAAAAAAAAATTAGGGCTGACTGGTTTTGAGCTTACTCATGGGTTTTAAGTCTTGGCTCAAAAGTTGAGAGAAGAAAGAAAAATGTCCCCAGAAGAGAAAACGGTGCAAACTCGGCCTGCGTAATGGCGCATCATCCAGCACCAAGGCCTACTCCGTGAAGCTTCGCCGTCAGCAGCATCTACAAATAAACTCAAATGGTCATCCCTCCTACTGGCTCCACAGGTTTTCCTAATCACAGCTGCGGGTGTTGGAGGTCGCCATATCTTTTCTCTCATTGGCTGGCGCAGACAATTACGCACAGCTGATGGTGAATTTGTGAATGACCTTGATTCGGACACGTACACGGGGCGTGTTTCCACACAAACTTTAGGACCATTTTTCTTTTTGCAACAGACCACCCAAAAGTGGCTACAGAATGAAAACATTAATAATTCAGTTGGAAATCCACTGCAAAAGCCATATTTACAATGCTAAATAGGCTCGGGCCACCGTTTCTGTAAATAGCTACTGTAACACTATAAGTTGCTCCTGTTCATGAATTATAATGCTGCGTTTGTTTAAATTATTCATTTTTAAAGTGACTGCTTTGATATTAAAATCCCTATCGAACTGAGGCTTAAGTTCGATCTGAAACCATCCATTTAAAAAAAAACAACAACATTGTTGCTGATCCAGAATCATGACCATACAAATGCAGCTCTGCTTCATTAGCAGACCATATTTATAAACTGGGGTTAACGTTTGAGTGGTAGAAAGACATGGAAATGTTTTATGGTGGCCCTAAAGATCATCCAGGTTTAGTGTTGAGAGGGTATTAGGGTAAAAAGTCAAATATGCATTTAAAAAATGATTGTACAATGATTTAATGGTGTTTTAACAATGAAAATGAGGTTTTATAGACCACGTTAAAATGAATCTTGTCCTAATTTAAGCGTTTAGGTCCCTGTGGGCCACAGCTCTGGAGACATTCTTGTCTACTTTTTATACCGAGGCCATTGTTTGATTTCTGATGGGAGGATTCTGCTTTCAGGTGATCGTCTCGCGTTCACCTTTGATGGGTGGTCATTCAGAGGCCTGGATGGCCGCAGCATCGGCGCAGATGCGCTCCCCCGGCGCGAATACTTGGCCGCAGATTGCGGCAGGAAGACGCACTGCGGGAAGGGAGAGGGGGTGCCATTGTACGACGTGGCCCCGGGGCACCCCGTGGATTTCAGATCCCGAGTTGCGATGGTCGGCCATTAGCTCCTTTTCACATCAGAACAATAAGTCTCAACCCTTTGATTCCGGCCTACACCGGCCACCTCCCCCTCCTCTCCCCCTCTCCGACATCTGAAACAACCCCCAGTCAGACTGGAGTTTCGCCCTGGTCCTTGGCATCCAAGTCTCATATCGCCTTAAGGTCCAAAACTGGTCTGAGGACCAAGGTGTCTGCAGATGCAATAATCAAGCTGTTTGGAATGTCTGCTGGAGTGAATTAAGCTCTAGAATTAGAATTTTACCAGGTGACAGCTCACAAAGAAGTGATAACTGACTGATTGACAGCTTGATTAATTGTTAACATGAAGTTTTGGAGAAGTAAAACCAATACCTAAAACCATTTTTCCTCTTCCTGAATCTTCTGCAATCAGCTGATAAGAGTACAGGAGATCAGTGACCAGGGACCTCAGGGAGATAACAACAGCCCAGTCAATGACTTAAAAAGACATCAGACTCCAACCATACAAGCATTGTCCTGAGCCATGGACTTGGGAGAATAATTGTCATGCAAAAAAAGACAAACAGCAAGAGATTGCCAGCCCTGAGCCAGAGAGAGAAAAGGACAACAGAGCCCAGAGCTCTCAGGGAGTCCGGGGGGGTCAACACTGAATAGCTCAGTACAGTGAGGAGGAGATGTGTGAGGGGAGGTTTTAGTTGAAACCCCCCACAGATGTCTCAGATCTTGTCTTTTTAAGTGACCTCAGAGATCTACTTGCTTGGAGGACGACTCGATTTCAAGAGAAGAGGAGAAAGTGACTTCTAAAAGGAAGTCTGCTTTTGCTGCAACAGATTTTCACCGTGCAGTAAATATAGAAAATATATATATTTTTTAATCATAAGCAGTAATTTTTCTTACTCAGTCTCATTAGTGTAGATCATGAACAGCAGCAGCAGCACATCTTAAGCTTGTTTGATATAACATTGAAATGTCGTACTTCCCAATACCAGTTTGGTTTGTGTATGAAACATGTTCAACTCTTGAGAAACGTCTAGACTTTCAGGCTCTGAAGTTTTTGATTTGGCGTGCATTGTGCCAGATTACTGCTGATGCCGTTTATGATTTTACTGTTCATATGCGACCTTTACACTCATCTTTGTCAACTTAAGAAACAACTGCGGATGTTTCACTTAGCAGTCATGGTTGCTGAACAAATACTTCATAAGACTGCTTTCATTATTGGAAAAAAATGGTGTCTCATAGTAAATAGAACATATAAACACTGCATTTTAAAAAAAATAGGGTTTTAGATAATAAAAATATCACACAGGCATATCAGAATAACTGTCAGCAACAACTAAGATTGTTACTGATTTGATAAAAACTAAAAAGAAAAAAAAAATCAACATGGGGTTCTTAATTTCACCCCTCCCATTGACCAGCAAAGTCATCCCCCACAAACAAGTCTGATGGCTTTTTGATTTTCCTCCTAACGATCCTGCCTTTGACACCCACCTTCACAGAGCCTCCACCCATCCAGGTTTTCATCCAAGGGCCAATGGCTGCCTTCCTTCCACCGTCCACCAGCACAAAGGCCTTTAATGGCCCTTGGCATATGGCTCAATAGGGAGAGGGGACTAAAACCATCCCCTCCCCAACATACATGGACATTTAACCTCACAAAAACCAGAGAGATGGCATGCAAGCTTTGTCCTCACTCTCAACACCCTCCACCAACATTTTTCTGGCCGTCATCACTTGTGCATTGGTGAAAAAAGAAAAGAAAAAAAAGAGACGTAGCAATATCACCAAATACCAGACAAAAAGTGTGAAGTCAGATGAAAGGTGAATGTGTGATTTTAGATTCCATCAGTTTTGATTTCTAATTCAGACACACTGATGTACCATAGTAGTACAGCATCACAAGTACATTATTTATTATATGTACCCAGTTGTTAAGTATACCAGCGTATACCATCTTAACCACCTCTGGTCTGCTGAAGTTTATCCCAGTCGTCAACAGTCAAAGATCCTGGACAGCTCATCAGTCCATCATGGGGACAAAACAGTGTAAATGAACCACAAAAGAGACGTTTTCTAAACTAAACTGGCTAATCATTCATTATTTTGAAGGTTTATTAAATTTTGTACTTTATTCCGGTGGAGTCATGGACTTTTATTTTGGCTGGTGTTACGCTGATAAGAGTCAACACACCCGTTGCCTTTGATTTCCAAACTTTTCACCCTGGTTTTCTTCTGAGCTTGGCTCCCTGCATTTCAATCAACGCGTAGGCATTTTGCTGATATGGAAACAGGATACACGAAAAAACTGACTGTGGGTTTATCATACAAGAAAAGGACACAATATTATAACCTGCATTGCATTCTGTGGCTGAGAGGATGTTCTGCTTACAGTGTATACATTCATATGCTTTGTTAATTAGTTACATGGTCTGTCCATTAAATGTGGAACGAAAATATGCTAAGGTTTGCTTTGTTCATTTATTGAGCTCTTACGGATTTCAAAATTTACATAGTAAAATTCCATCAATTTTTATTCGATGCCAACTTATCACTGAAGACAGAACTGATATCAAACGTTCCCACGACTCAGTAGTTATGTGACTAATCAATTGACTGGAAAATGATATGATTCAACATTAAGACCATTTCAGAACTAAGGATTAGATGAACACACCCTCAGATTTACAAAAACATGAACATGTTTCACTGTTCCTGGCACTAAAATAAAATAAAAGTAATAATACTGACAGCCTACTCAGATTAGTGGAGGTTTCAGTGTTGCTGCTTGTTTGAGCATATATTAAAGTTAGTTAAGATATCTATGCCACTCAGCCTCTAGAACATGATGCAGCTCGCTTTGTTCACAGAATAAAAATGTCAAAAAGGCTCAAAATGATGGCATGGAAACATTTTACACAACAGTTCTGATTAACCTTCCCTTTGCACTATTAAAAGATGAAGCTAATAATTCCCACAATGGACAGTACAGAATCGTTAGAACATTTTAGAAAATGCAGGAATGCCACTTTTTTTCCCCTCTTTTGTTAAAGGTAAACAGATTTATAAGAATTACGTAGGTTTGAAATTCTAGTCCCTTTTACCATTTTTTGAGCTTTGTGGTTTTCTTAAAAAGACGATTAGAGAACGTCCAGCCAGAAAAACTGACATTACTGCTGTTGGGAGATCTTTCCACTCAGCTACCCACAGAATCAGCTCTAAAGTGCTGTTGTTGATTGTGTGTGTGTTTTTTTTTTTTTTTTTATCTTTTATTTAATTGTTTAAATTGTTTGATATGCTTTGTGTATGAACTGTGTTATACAAATAAACTTGTCTTGCTTATTATAACATAAAAAAACAGCATTTAACTTTACTTTGCACTTCAAAAACATCTATTGCTTCAAACAAAACCTAATTATTAAAATAAATACTAAAAGAAGCTGTTAGAAAAATATATATTTATACCTATGTATTTTTCTTATGTGTGTTGATTATTACCATATTAATGCTGCATAATGTCATACT
>JBAMYA010000004.1:10948395-10961397 GCA_037176975.1 Arrhamphus sclerolepis | reverse complement strand
ACTCTGAGTCTGATTGTATGTTAGGAAAACTTGGGTACGAACTGATAGCACCTTCTCTTACAGTCCTATTTGCAGATAAGTTTCCTGACATAACTATTTTTAAAAAAAAGGTCCAGTCCTTTTCACATGTGGTAAAAAGTTTTAATTCCAACCTTTAGTCTGCATGTACAAATATCTATAAAAGTGAACACTTTCACTCTTTTATGTACATTTTGCAGCACAAAGTCAGCCTGGGACCGATAAGCAGACAGAGAGAGGAAAGAGGGACAACACAACAACATGATAGTTGCCACCAAAACATCCATCTGTGTAGCTCACCTCCAACATTTAATTCAAGAAGTCACGTTTACGTTATATCCCTCCTGCAGTCACAGGGTGCATACACACAGGAGGCAGAAGGATTAATCAAAGCTTTTCCATGATTTAAACACAGTATAGCCAAACCATGCAACAGTCATCAGTGAGTACTTCATTTTCATCTATATTAATATATCTATAAACTATCGTCTTAAAATCTTCATGTACAGCGTATATGACATGGAAAAATAGCAACACCGACAGTAACAATTTTGCTAAACTTTGTGTTGTGGTTGGGAGCTTTCAGAGGTATCGGAGATTTGATCGCACATGTTTCTTGGAAATGAGGTTAGGAATGCGGTTAAGCCACATGATGGAACAGAAGAGGGAACCCATTTTTGTAATTTGTTATGTAAATGCATTAGTGTGGTATAGATAATCTGCCATTGTATCATATTCTTTGGACATAGCTGCAGAAAGATATGGAAGTTAAACGGGTGGGAGAAAAAAATCTTAACTTAGAATTTTATATTTAAATAGGACAAACATCTATAGGGAAATATTGATAAATAACATTAAAAGACGAGGTTTTTTTTCCCCCCCGCGCTCCAAAAAAGACTGACGGGAATAAATTAACAGGTGACCCTTCATACATTTGTTGTATTAAAAAGCCACAGTGGGGCAGGTATGTTAAAAGACAGACAAGAAAACAATCATTTTTTTTCACCGCATCCCAGATTTATATGCATGCACTGTGTAATAATGAGGTTTCTTTCAAAGAAAGGTCTTGTGTGCCTCTATGCATGTATGTTGTAAGTTGTTCAGCATTCACTTGCGATTCCCCTGATAATCTATAGTTGAGTCATCAAACAGCGGGTTCTTCACCTCCATCTCCCCAGTCTGTGAAATGACAGCACAGAATAACGATCACTGGTTATAGATCAGCGATAACAGGCTGACTAGGGTGCGTCTGTGATCATGTCTACCCACCGGGGCAAGTCCAGGGCACTCGTACACCGTGAAGCCTCCTCCCACTTCTTCCTCGTCTGATGTGACCTCACTGTCAACAACTTTCTGCTCAGATTTGTGACTTCAGGAAGAGAGGATTAGAAAAAGGAAAAGGGTGAAAAGCTCAAAAGGATGTAGCTGAAAATGTGAAATAAAGCTGCAGGAAGGGGTTTTTGGGCTTTATAGATGAAGAAAAGGAGGTACCAACTTACTTCCCCATCGATAGCATCTGCTGCTTCTGATGGTGGTAGTGATACATTTGAGCACTGTGAGCCAGAGACTTGTCTCCGACCTAGGTGGTAAAAGGAAGGAGGAGGTGGTGTGAACTACCATTACAACAGAAACCTGGCGTGCACATTGTAATAATGCAGAATAGGTGTGAAACAGAAACCGCAGCAGTTAGACAAAAAGGAGGCACCCATGCTTACCGAAGTACCGTTGTGTGTGGCAGCTGCAACACTTGGCGCTCTGAAAGCAGGGTAATCCACCTTCTCAGCAAGACGGGATTTTTTCTGTAACCTGCAGGGGCATCATGAGCCTCAGTATTGCCCTGATTTAATTTTATAGAAGCCAACAGAATTGATACATAAATGATGAAATAAAGTAGCTCTTTATTCAGGTGTGAAGGCTCTCGTACTCCATACGCTTTGGACACTTCATTGGTTTTCTTACAGCTAAGGGGAATCTAAGGGAAATGAATTTGGATACAAACATAAGCTTCAAGGCTTTCTTTAGGAGACATTGCATATTTTATATTTCAATTTCATGCCTTCTTTAAGATGCTGATTAATAACCTGCTGTTAATGAAAAAAAATCTAATTTGGATCACAAAGGAAACTCTCAAAAGTAATTTTGTGCGTATTTTCATGACTGTGTGATTAGCAGAGTATGGTCTGGGAGGGTCTGGTGCACCATCTTTACTGCTTGATGTCAGTAAATCATGTAAATCGTGGAAAAAAACAGCAGGAAATGACTTTCATAATCATACTTTAACAAGTGTCGAACGGTTCTCTTCAGTTTCACTTGATTTATTTAGAAAAGAATAAATTAACTGGAAATAAAATGCAAAAAAAAAATGTATACAACCCTAAAAATCTGACAAAAAAAAAGAAACTTGAGGAAAGAAAATCCAAGACTGAGGCCTTTCATGCATACCATTTTGAGTTCACTCTATTCACAGTGGAAAACAGGGTTAATGTAAGAATTGATGGGCATTAGTACATACAGTACTAAATATAACCTGTTCCTAAGTTAATTGTGACTTTCTGTGTTTATACTTACTTGATGAAACAGATAGTAGCCAGGATAACAGCCACAGAGCCCGCCACCACACATAGTGAGATCATAACTGCAGATTGATGAAGAGAAAGCAGAACTTATTAGGGAATAAATCATGTTGAGGGCTGAAGAATGAATGAGGATGAAAATCTGATGATCCTCATCCTAGATATGTTTTATGTCCACATTAAAAGACACTGAAGCCCTTCAGTTCAATCCAAGTCTAAATGAGGTGACTGAAACTAAAACACCAGGAAGAAAGAAATATATTCTTCATAGTGCTGGATTGGAGAGGAGAATTGCATATTCAAGATGTTAAAATTACGACAATTTTCCAAATACAACTTCTATTGAACATAAAATCTGAAACCCCAACAACAACTTTCATGAGTCCAAAAGAAAAAAAAAAAGTCCTTTAAGCGGTAGTAGCTATGCTGTATGTATTAAAGTCTACTCACTGACAATAATGGTGTCATTCTTCGATTTTGGCACAACTATAGGACCAGCTCGGTTGTCGGGTCCAGTGGCCCTGGGCTGAGGGGTCGGTACGGGTGGGCGGGCGGTGCTGACTGGACGTGGGGCTGCAGTGCTGCTACGCAGGGTTTCATTTGAAAGTCTGTCTTGTTTCTGTTTGGAGGCATTTTTCTTTCCGTCTGTGACTTCCGATTGGAGGGAGATGGAAGCTGGAGACGGAGTAAGGAGGAAGACACAAACGGCAACACAGTCAAAACCAAAGGTAGAGTTAAAAAAACAACAAAAACACAATAACTGGCAATGAGAAAATTAGAATTACATGGAGCTGCATGGTACAATTATTCTATTTACCAGGAAAAGAAAAAACACCAACAACAGAGAACATGTTGGTTTCTTGTACCAATGCAAAGAAAGGATGGACTCCTTTATAAAAGAGCACACGTGTTCACAAATGTGACTGGAAGCATGAATCACTTCTAATTCTGTCGCAGGTTTCTTACCAGGATGTTGCGGTTGGGTTTTTGATGGTTTCTTCTGGAGGCCCTGTTTCGCTATGACAGAGTGAAGAAAATCTATTTCTTCATCCAAATCAGCGTATGCTGTGACTTTACCTAAAAAAGAAGATTGTGCCATCAGTGACACTAAGTACATTAAAAGCACAGGCTTAAAGAAGCCACAAAGAGTCTGGTATATTTGCAAATCTTTAAAGTTCACACTTGACGTCGAGTGTGAAACTCTTTCACATCCCAGACACCACTGGCAGTAACCTCAGCCACAACAGCAAAAACAAGAAACAGAACACGTCATCTATCACTTTCGTTGCTCTATCAACACGTTGTTGACCACGTCGCTGTTGGTAGTTCTTTGAATTTTAAACTGAAATCATTTTGAAAGTTGATAAACTATTTCTCTGAAAACAATAAAATATCTAAGTAATATTTCATCTGAACATTCACTTCCACATCATCAGTATCATTCACACTCAGTCTTAAAGTTGTCCAGTTTTGTAACTGTATGTTATAACAGAACTAAAGAATGCATGCACGTGGTTTAAGGCAAGGAGACGCGAGATTACAAGCTCCTGCATTTGAAGTGAGAGAAGGGGAGTGTGCCCATGCCACTTGTTTGTTTGGGAAACTGGTTTAGGAGGAAAAAAAAGAGACAGAGAGCGAGAGAGAGAGCAGCAATACTAAACTCTTGTTAACAGCCCTTTAGGCCAGACAGTGAGCCACATTCCTGCAGGATGGTCGAGGGCTCCAGGGCGACCATGGCCGATAGTGTGTGTGTGGCCAGGGGAAGAAGCACGGCAGGGGGCAGGAGCAATCAGCCAAACCTTGGCTTCACTGGGCCTCTCTGCTCGAGTCACAATAGACCCCAAAGCCCACTTAATGGAGGTGATCAAAGAGTTATTTCCCTCCATAAAGATTCCCGACAATATATGACATGTGCACTACCTGCACACAAACCTGGCGTGATATGACACCACGAGAAGAAAAAGAACTTGAGCATAAAAGACGGCATAAAGACTGGTGGTGCACCAGAATGATATTCATTCGTTCAATATCCTGAACCAGTACATTGTTGTGCCATGACATCTGTGTTAAAACCACTGACAAATGAGCAGTGCCTGTAAAATCCATCTAAGCAAACGTGCCGTTTGTTACACCTACGTCGGATTAAAGATTACAGAGTCACTTTCACTCCAGAAGGCTGGCCATCTGGTTGAGCTAATGTGTACGATATGACATGCTAGCACTTTCACTGTCTGTTTTGTTATTTTCTTACCCCCCCTACACTAATGGCCATTTAGTGCGTTCCATAGCAGGTGTCTGCGGAGGCGGGATGCACCATCTGTACTTTGCAGGTGGTTGAGAGCACCAACTGTGCCTGTGTGCTCGCCAGGAGTTTGTGGTAAAACAGGTTTGAATATCAAGAGGAGACACGCAGAGATGACTGAAATGGTGCTTGAAAGAAAAAAAAAAAAGTCTGAAGAGACATCAGCACAGTCCTACCTCGGAAAAAAGCAGGGAGATAATAATAATAATAGAAATTAAAAAAAGAAAAAGAAATGATGATTGTGTTTGTGTGTGTGTTGTCACATAGTCACTAAACATGAACACTTCTCCTTGTGTAAGAGACTTTTGTCACTGGCTTGATAATGACCCATAACCTCTTGAGAGGACCCAGGGGGCAGGCTGGGTACAACAAACAAACACTAAACATCTCAACAGGGATTGTGGGTCACACATGTATGCGCTGTTGTCTTTTCCCACTTAAAAACCATTCACATGTCTTTCCGTCACAAAACCACACGTATACTCAAAACACACACACTACCTTCTACTCACCCTTGTCTAAAAAAAAAAGAAAAGAAAAACAAACCTGACTTCTATATCTGACTTTATTTGCAACTTGGTGTCCAATAACCATGTAGAATCGGGGAAATGCATCTTCACATGATTTTACAGTTCACTCTAGCAATAAAAGAAATGAAAGAGGATGAGAAATAAACATTTTAAACAAATACAGATACTTTTAAATCCAACTTCTGCAATATTCTGTTTCTGCACCAAAATTTGGAAATAAATCCCACATATGGCGACCTAAAGATACCTAAATCACTACACATCATCACCAAAAGGGTCCAAAGTGATGTCCACCATCAACCACAAACTCATCTTAAGCACTTAACTCAAATTATCATTAAATCAAACTGATATTAAGTAATTCTATCCATTATCTCAGTTTAAATACTGAGTCTGATATGCAAGTATGAGGGTAAGTAGCAACTCATCAGGGGCCTCCCCTCACAACGCTTTATTGGCATATGTGTGCTTTGCTGCCATCTTGTGGACATTTCGAGGTATTGCATGGAGAAAAAGTAGCAACAGATGGAGAGCAATTCTCAAAAGTAGGACTGTTGGTCTGATTTGTTATCAAAGCAATTGTAAGTGGCAGATGTTTTAAATTTAAATATTTTCAAAAGAGCATTATGCTGCTAAGTAGGTTAGTCAGATGAAAAGGACAAATATGTCACAATACTACATTTGCTGAAACACCTATTTCTTAAGATATAGAGTTAAAGAAAACAAAAAGAAATGAAAACGACTAAAGAATAAAAAAAAAAAAAAAGACTAGCTACAACTCCTTTCATGGCAAACAGATGTAAAATGATCTTTAAGTGATTGTAGGTAAACTCCAACTATGAAAGGACAGTCCATTAGAGCAGTTTTCAAACCTCAAATCATCGAACTGCTGCCATATATTTGCTTGTGCATGTCACTCAACAAACATTAAAAGAACAGCGTGAATAACTTGAAGAGAAGACAAACAGAACCTCATTTAGTTTCACGTGAGGATTCGAGAGACAAAGGCTGAGAGAAAAAGCTCCCAAAACACTCCAAACACACACCACTGGATAAAGCCCTGCCTTAAGCATATATGCATTTTGACTAGTATATTATATAAGAAGGTATACCATATCTGCCTTTACTTCTAATGGATGGACATGGCTTTGAGGTATAATGTGTGCTTACAAACGGCGGTGAACGCCTTCATGTCAAACAGAGGCAGCTCCCACTTTCAAGAAAGTGCTGCCAGGCTTACTTGTTCACACTCAGCCAGTATCAGCTCCATCCATCAATCCATCCATTTTGTTTACACCGTGCTCAGGATTGTTGTGGGCCTTGGGAACTATCCAAGCTGTCACAATATCATCTGACATGCAAAATGGCAACATTAAAAAAAAACAAAAAAAAACAAAGACCTGATCTCGATTTCAGGTCCTTTTAGTAAAAACTGAATATTTCTGACTTTTTTTTTTTTTTAAACCAGTGAGTTAAAGTGTCAAGCTCAAGAAAAACCCATTAATCAATGGGAAATTACAAGAAAACACAGAGTAGTATATGTCAATGTGATTCAGAAACTGAATAATGCTGATTTGACTGGATTCTACTGTGATTTTATGTCCAGAACCCAAACTTCCTGTCCTGTAAGAGTCCAAAACCACATCTCAACTAGAGTAGAGAAGACAGCTAAAGGGTTCAACACCGAGAACGTTGTCCGTAACAATTCTGTTAAATAAAAGTGCCCACTTTGAGTTCTCAAATGAATATTTTTAGATCATCCTCTTTATAATGTGCCACAAAATTTGTTTTTCTCTGAACTGATGTGCCTGTGTAAATACGACTGGTCTGAATTTAATTAATCTCACAATTAAGTGGTAAAAAGAAAAAAAAATGCTGCAGGTGGATCATAAAAAAAATGTCAGAACTGTTTAATCAATGCAGAATAATTTGTGTTTAGGTAAGACACACTACTTTCAGGGTATTAAATCTGATGCAGCTTTCTGATGATAAAAGATCAGACAAAAAGCAGCTTAAGAGTCCATAAATACAATTTCTGGAAAAAGGTGTGAAGTAAGGGAATTATGGATTAGTTCAAAATATACTTGTCAATGGAAAGGAAAAAGATGTGAGGTTTTTCTTTATGCTCCAAAATTAGTCCACAATACTGTCAAAATATTATTCACTACAGATAAAGGAAGAAAAGCTCTGCTGGATGCAGCTGAATCTCAAGAGCTTCACCTTCAAGAAACAGAAATGTGAAGCGAAACGGTAAAAAGCAAAGAGAAAGCCACATAACAGCTCAGCACTAAAAACTCACAAAGTTTGCATCTCAGATGGATAGAAAGTTGTGTTCTCTGGTCAGATAAGTTCACATTTCAGCTTAATTTGGGGAAAAAAATGGATGCTGGGATACAACTTGCCAAAGGCGAGAAATATCATCCAAGCAGAAAAAAAAGGAGTAAATGCCGGGAAATGTGTGACGGCACGAAGGTGCATTAGTCGTGTGAATGACTTGCACATGCGATGGCAGCATTTAAACACGTTTCCATCACCTTCTGAGGTCATTGGTTTTCTTTTTCTTTCTTTTCGGCAGTACAATGACAGAACTTACAGCGACATGGGAGGTGCGTGCACTTTGACCCACCAATTTTAAAATTATGTGCGGTGCATCAAGAAGAGGAGCAAAGTCCTCACAATGCTGAACAGCTGGAATCTCACATTCACTGAAAAATAGGCACAGATGTTTCTTCCACAACTGCATCAAAAGTAAACTGCAACAAAATGCAGATCTATACTTTTTTCCTGCATTTTTGAAAATGTTCCAAATCTTCAGGAAATGGGATTTGTACAAATTTGGGTGGAGCAAAATGAAGATGATGACAGCAGGTTCCTGGACCGACTGCACAGTTCTCGTTGTACGCACAAAGTTGCACAATGCAGCTTTCAAACATGCAGACTCAAAGGAATACAAGCTGCAGAGGCGATTTGTTTATCACAACTCTGGATCTGAATTTGAATTCAGCAAGTGAGGTACCATTCGACCACACCATCGCAACAGCAGCTGGTCTGAAGGTCTTTGTTGTCTTTTGATGGGATATGAAGCACGTGTTGCCCCTTACAAACCAAATAAATAAATACTGTAAACATCTGTGAAATAAAGGATGATGTCCTAATTTCATAATCTTGCACGGACATTTTGAGAGTCTTTGTTAAAATACCAGTTAAGACTCATGTTTCTCCGAACATGTTGAGATAAGCACTTTAGGGAAGCTTAAACAGCCACACGATGTACTAGAATCACAGACACGACGCACACAAAAGCGCAGAACCAACCGATCTACATGCTGTAACCTCTCACTCTCTCATGCTTATTTCTTTATCTGATGGTTTCTCCAATAATTTCAGTCAAGTTTGTTCCGGATCGTCTTCCAGCAGCTTATCCATCTCAATTATTAATCCTGCGGAGGCCCCGCATGTGCCCAACAACAGAAATGAATGAGCGCACAAACGGAGGGAAGCCAGTTCACATACAGGATTTCTCCAGTTTCTGCAGTGCCTTCCTGAAACACGGTGTACGTGCCAGCAGTGCGATGCCATGGAAATCAGAAAAATTAGATTTATTTTCGCAGCCTGGCTCTTTCATTGAGTGATATTAGATTCAATGGTGGAGATGAAGGGCACCAGAGAGGGAGAGAAGCATGTCATCTCAGTGATTAAGGCTACCAGTGCGGGGGCGGTGCAGGGCGCTGAGAGTGTGTGTGTGTGTTGCGAACACAGCAGGGGCAAAGGAGGATTAACAAAAAAGAGAGTCAGAGTGTTCCACTGTTGTGAGGGAAATGGCTGGAAAAAGAAAAGAAAAGAGGACAGTTCAATGAGGGAGTGAAGGAACAAGACTACGACTGGGGAAAAAAGAAACAGCAAAGTTCTCACACTAATGTGTGACACACATAAAAATAAAATTAAAAAAAGCTGCCACTTGAAAACGTGCAAAACTGATTCTTCTAACAAAGGAATACAAAACATATATTTTTGCCTTTTTTAACTTCTTCAGCTGAAGTGCTGGACACCAGGAGCTCGAGGCAGGAAACTGTATCCAGAAATTTACAAACACATGCTTTTCCCAGATTGTTTTTGTTTTTTCAGTCTTCTAGGTGCCAGTGATGCTGTGCATTTATGACTTTTTGGGGACACAACCCCTTAAAAAAAGCAACAAGTCAAAACAAAAAAAAAAAAGATCATTCTGTTTTATGTCGTTTTCCTCCTTCAAACAAACGTGGTGTTTCTACAGAAACAAAAGCAAAGCAGTAAAACACCTGTTCCTTCACGGCTCAACGACAGACGTCATGTGGGTAAAGTGACCGAAACATCTCCGTTTCATCTACATTTCACCATTTTTATTTATTTCTCTATTTAAAATAGACTTTGGAAGCTGAAAGCAGCACATAAGCCAAATATTGTCTGGTGCCAGCAAATCAGAATTAATTTTAAATAATGATTTTTTTTCTGAAAGTCAGACCAGTAAGTTCTTGTACACCACCACATTATTCAGTTGCAGCACTTATTTGCAGCACACACCAGTAAATAAGAGCAGATTATAAAAGCTGAAACTCTCAGTCATAGCTAGTTTCTGAACAGTTAAAGGCAGACACGTGGTTTTATTCATGTTCTGCACCTACATGCAGTCGTCTTATACTTACCTGAGAAGTCAATTCAGTACTTGTACTCTCGAGAGCTGCGTACTTATGTATGCAAAATATAAGACTAAACTTGGGGATGGGTAGGTCATCGAAAAGTAATCAAAACTAACATTCTGATGTACATATAACTGATGTAATCAGTGTGAATAATTTCAATTATTTTTTTCTTTGAGATATTCAATTAAAGACCTTTTATAGGTATTTTGTATGTGCTGCATATAAACCAAAGATATTCTATCATTAGAAAACACAGAAAGTGATAATAGTTCGGCATTATTGAAGCTAAAACCTTGTTGGTGATCTATGAAGGCAAATAAAATTATTATGATCAAGATAACATGTTCAATGAATCGTGATATTGATTTAAGTTTCTAAGTCGGCCAGTCCTACGAGGCTTTAAAGGGTTGTAACAACCATTTAAGAGTATTTCATGGTTATATAAGTCCGTGGTGGATACTAGCAGGTAATACAGTGCTCAGTGTAAATGAGTAAACCCCTTTTGAAAAGTAACATTTTAAACAATATCTCAATGAAAACAATTTCCAAAATGTTGACATGACAAAGTTTAATATAACATCTGTTTAACTGTTTTAACATGAAAGTAAGGTTGAAAATATCAATTCAGATTACAGATTGGTGCAAAAATGAGAACACCCCTCTGAAAGTCTTGGAGCAAAGCTAAATTATAGACTACAAATGTCTAATTTAACAAGAATAAAATCACACTTGAGTCTAATTAGTCATTACACAGGTGTCCAGCAGGCAGGTGACTATAAAAGGGGGTCACTTACAGAAAACCTCCCATTTCATGCAGTCAGTGGCACCTCGTGGAAGCAAAATAACAGAAGACCTGAGAAAGAAAGTAGTTTCTTTCCACCACAAAGGTGAAGGCCGCAAGAAGATAAGCAAAGCTTTACTTATCTTACAGGTCGCCCACGGAAGTTAACACCTTGACAGGAGCATCTTCTGATGAGAAGGTTGAAAAAACCCTGCATGAAAGTTCACTGCAGGTTTATAAAGAAGCAGAAAGACAAACTGAGGTGACGATTTCCCGTGACACAATACAACGCACACTGCAGAGGAATGGCATGCAAGTATGGATGGATGCTGTCCATGAAAGAAGCCTCTCCTAAAGCTCAGGCACAAAAAAGCCCTCCAAAAGTTTTCCAGGGCCCATGCTGACAAAGATGAAGACTACTGGGACTCTAAACTCTGGAGTGATGAGACCAAGAAAAATGTTTTTGGAACTGATGGCTTCAAAACTGTATGGTGTCACAAAGGTGAGGAATAAAGAAAAACGCATGGTGCCTACAGTGAAACACGGTGGTGGCAGTGTCCTCATGTGGGGCTGAATGACTGCTGATGGTGTTGAGGAGCTGCATTTTATTGATGGCATCATGAACTCACAGACGTATGTGTCATCTAAGTTATATTATTGAAAAAATGTGTCATCTAAGTTATATTATTGACCTTACTATCACGTCATAAGTTGAACAGATATTGTTTAAAATGTTACTTTTCAAATTGGGTGTTCTCATTTACATTGCACACTGTATTTTGCTTTCTTGTAAATTGTGCTAATTAAAATGTTTACATTCAGTTCACACATTATAAACAAAGCTTTTTTCTTCTTTTTTTTTTCACCTCTTAGCTCTGTACAAAAACTTATTTTTGTTTCGCCTAAGTGCTGACACTGATCTTTCCCGTTCTGATTTCAACAGAAAGTAAAAGGTTTTCCTCAATCAATCAATCAATCAATCAAATCCTTATTTATATAGCACTTTTCATACCACAGTAGCGCAAAGTGCTTTTCATTATAAAATCAACAATAACATATAAAAACTCACAAAATCAGATCATTTTCACACACATCCTTATATTCATACTCACACAGCACACATACAGCCCCCAACATATACATTGAAGATAAGCATAAACATCATAGACATAAAACATCTGGCTTGACGCTGAAGTGAGGAACGATATCTTGGGGATCTGTCCATAGTAGAAGCCATCCCAACAATGACCAATGAGGGCGTCACCACGGGGAAAACGCCCAGATCAGGGCCAGTCGGCGTCCACACCACAGCCAAGGCTGCAGCACAGGACCCCCCAGCGACCCCAACCAGGGCGTCCCCCACAGCAACGACCCTACAAGCCGAGTAGTCATAGTCCCTTGTGTGGAAGATCCCCATGAGGAAAAACATTGGAGTGAGTGGAGTTTATTTTTGTTTATTTGTTTGTTTAGAAAATTCACCAGATTCATGTGAAGTGGGTTTTGTACTTCTCCCTGGCAGCATAACTGATCTTAGAGTGAGAGTGAATGCACGTTCTGCTGCTGTATTTGTTTACAGTTAGAAAATACCCACTGTTCTCAGCCAAAGGAACCACTGTCACATGTTCAACATACTGGAAATTAATGCTCACTCTTTACCAGCAGATGGAGGCAGAGTGTGGATACTTTTTGAAGCCAAGCAAAAGGCTCGGTTTTGCATTCAGGGCTTAAATAAAACCAGGACTAATCTAATCTGGTTCAATTTAATCCACACTAATCCAACTGCTTTCTCAGATGTAATTTAACTTGAGATTAACTTGAGATTAGCATGGTGCAAAGGTGAGGGTGCTCTGAAAACCTGGGATGGATTTTTTATAATATAAATTTCAGCAGTCTAAGTGGTTGGAACAGGAGATGACTCTTGATATACCATGGAGAAAGGAGAAAGAAAGCGCTCAAAGAACTTCAGTGAAAGTGAGAAGATACTTTTGCAGGAAATCATTTCAAAACACCCCATAATTGAAGACAAATGTCATGATTCAACCACAGAAATCCATCCATCCATCCATTTTCTATACCCGCTATTTCCTGTTCAGGGTCACGGGGGTCTGCTGGAGCCTATCCC
>JBAMYA010000004.1:10936893-10948295 GCA_037176975.1 Arrhamphus sclerolepis | reverse complement strand
ACACACACACACATAGATAGATAGATAGATAGATAGATAGATAGATAGATAGATAGATAGATAGATAGATAGATATAAAGAGATATATTTTGAGTGTAACTAAAAACTATGTTTTGTAAGACAGCCAAAACCAACAATTTTAAAGTAAATTGAGTAAATTAAAGTTGTAAAGCATTAATATTAAAAATAGAAAAGTAAAGGAAGCTGTCAGACAAGTGTGATAAATATATATTTCCCTGATATACAGCTTTATTTATCTTTTGACGTTTTGTGGAACAGTTCTGTCATTTCTTTAAAACAGCACCGCTGTGACTGATGATGTCATCATCATAAATGGCACCACTCTTGTCATGGTACTTGTTCATGACAGTTGTTGCAATCTGGTACAAAGTCTCACATGGCCTGCCTTGAGTTTTTGACAAAAATTAGTCACAGAACTGTGACATTTCTTTTATTCATGAACACACAACTGCTTCTAGTACAAGGACGTGAGCATTACAGTCATTCTCTAATAAACACAATTGAACCTGACACGGTTTCCCTGAAAACGTTAGCAAAAGTACAGACATATTTTCAGACTGTGTAGAGAGAAAATTAACACATTATTTTGCTGCTTCTACAGTTGTTTTTACAAAGAAGAAAATGGTTTGATTGAAATGCCATAAGGGTCTTGCATACTAGTTAAAATGATATTTCGAAAAAAAAAAAGATCATTAGGATTATTGTGACAGATGTGGAATTAATGACTACAGACAAATCAGCATAGAAGTCCTTTTCAGATGCCATTAAAATATAATCTTATTGAAGAATGTGATGCAAAAAATTTTCTAAGCAGACAACTGGAATTGCTGATTTTTTTTTTTTTTTAATGTATTGTCTGAAGCAGCAAATAAAAGGTGAAAATCGTGATTCTGATTTTATTGACTGGAGCATCTGCTCATATCCCAAATCCTGTGAAGACGTCACACATCCATTTTGGCACTTTTTCACCTGCAGCCACTGACCAACAACATCAGAATTCAATGAATAAACCTTATGAAAAGAAAAAAAAAAATGAAAGCATAACAATATTTCAAGAATCTCAGTTACTATGGTCCTTTTATTGCATGAACAGCAATGTACTCAGTCCTGAGGTATACTGATTGGCAAAGCCCAAGTAAAAGGCCTAACAAAATAAAATGTAAAATTTTATGGATTAAGACTTAAAATGAGCTCAGCAGCATCAGGAAAAACAAAATAAAAACAATATTATGAAAAAGACTTGATCTGGCATGAGTCCCTTTCACACTCATACCCTTTCATGCTTGGAGTTAACCACAGAGGGCAGCTTTTCAAAAGGCGTTTTATAAAATACTGATGGATATTGATAAATGTGCTACACCAGTTGACACCAAGGCACCCCAAATCCACCCTTTGTATGACACTGAACAATTTTGCATTGTCTTTTTTTTTTTTGCAGTTAGGATCTCAAATCCATGCAGTAAATGCAAATAGAGATACGTTAAACTGAGAATGTGTTAAATAGCAACTGTTAAACAGTTTCTCTTTGTCATTGTTAATTTGTCAAAGCACTGCATAATGTCCACATAAGACACATCAGTAACTAGTCATAAATATGGAAAAAATGTAATCATTCTACATGTCTTTAGAAGTCAATAATTATACCTTTAAAAATATATATTTTTTAAATCAATGCATGAAAGGGATAAAAAAAATCAGAATGAAAGAAAAAAAAATCTGACAACCCATTAGTGGTGAAAATAAAATCAATGAATAAAAAAATACAATAAGAAAACAAATAAGATTTCTGAATTCCTACAAAAGGTTAATTACAGTTACTTAAGACTGTGAATTGGTTTGGTTTGAATCTGTGTGCAGTATGTGAGAGAGGGACAAGTCACTAGTTACTGATGGTGAATCCAAATGCACATATTTCAACCTTATTGTGGGAACAGGGTTTCTCCTTGCTGCTGTGCAGAAAACCTAAATAAGATTGAATGTTACAATTTGTTACTTTATCAATCTGTGTCGTATTATTTTCCCCTTTCATACACAGTAGTTATGAAGACTACAGCCCAAAGTAAATGTGATACTAAAAGAGTGTTTGTGGCAAAGAAAGGGACAAATAACTGTAAAAACATGCTGAATGGCTGTTTCGTTTTCAGTCTGCCATGAAGAATCATACCAGTACTCCAAGGTGAACTGTAGCAGCCTGAATAATCTGATGTGCCGCACATAGAATGAGGCAAAACCCAAATTATGTGGTATTAACTAAAAGGCTTTGATTCCACTGTCCCAAAATATGATTAATTGTATATTACCTACCCTTATTTATGAAAGAAAAAATCAAATTGAATTTCAAAACTTGTGATTAGCTTTGGAATTTCCCTTTGGGGATTAATAAAGTTATACCTACCTACCTACCTACCTACCTACCTACCTATCTAATCCTCTCTCTCTTTACAATTTATCACATTACAGAGTTTGTCTAAAAGAGTTTAGGTTTTTGCTGAGATGTATTATTGGATCTTCTATTTATTAGACTACACACACACACACCAACATGCACACAATATAGAATATGCAAAACATACGTACAAACACTTCTTCAGACTTGCAAACTGTATTCTTAAAATTCCCTGAAGTTGCTTACTAAATCAAAATTCAATTAACTTTCCAAATTAGCCCTGCTCTTTCATTCATAATCGCCCATCATTATTTTACTCTGAAGTTGTGGTAGACAACACCACCTACTGGCCAGGTAATACTTCATTTACCTTTACTTAATATTGAAACAGTACTACATTAAGTTATAGGTGCAATCTACTGTTGATTAAAAATAAATTGCACTGCATGAAAATTTAGACAAGGACATTTGTAAACTAAAACCTGGACTGTAGTGCTATATGTTACAACCCCAGATTTAGCTTTGAATAGCAGCAGCTTATCCTTCTTAGCCTTCAGCTTTTGACATTTGACTACCTAGTTTGGTCTCACATCAAACAGAGCCTCCACTGTCCCATAAATATGGCAACATATTCAGGTTTAAGTCATCACAGGACGTGAGTGGGACTCCGTGGGCCTGTTTCAGAAGTCTAATATGTTGAACCTGGAATAAGGGAAACTCAACTGTTCCCATTTCACAAAGTGAGGTAAATTAGTCCAGAGCATGAAAGTTAAGTCAACCTGTTTCAGGAACCCTAGTAATTTATATTCAGAGTCTGTTACCATGGTGACTTACTCAGTGAACATAACATGGGCAAAGGCAGCTTTTGTTCCATGTACCCTAAGTTTGTTTCCGTCTCTTTCTCTGAATAAAGCTGAAAGAGGTTTAATTTAATCAGGCAGCCGATTTTATGAAACGCATTTCGGAGGCGTTTGAATGATGACATGTCCTTTTATTGACTAAAGAAGCTTCACTGGTCTGCATTTGAGTTGGGAAAGAATGCTAAAGGTTCTACAAGGATAGTTAGACACAGGCTTCCCCAACTGAATTTGTCAGCGTTTAAAGTTTCATAACCTCAGCTAAGAAGAATTTCAATGGATTTTGGGTGGCCTACATGATTTAGAAGCTGATATTATTAGTGATTTAAAATAATCTTTTACAAAATCTTGCTCTCACGTCTGTAAAGGAATTTTCCAGTAACATTTCCCAATATGATTGGATGTATTGACTGCACCAATTTTCGCATCAAAGCTCTTTGAATGATTAATTTGTTATGAAAGTGACTACAACCAAGCCTGTTAGGGTCGACTCACCTGTCTTCAACTGCTTCAAAGTTGTTGGTTTTTTTTTTTAAATCCCTGCCAGCAGGATTTCACCTGCATGAAAAGTCAATCCAAGGTATAGCACACCTACATTCACCACTAGCCACTCATGCCATAATATAACAGTCATTAAATATTTTGAAAAACACATTCACTCACTCTGGAATTTCTTCCACAACAACTGTATTTCCTTCACCGCTGCAGCTGTGTTACTTTTCTGCAGAAAGATGTGCTCAAATGTACCCCATAATGATAATAAAGCTCAAATTCAATGAAGAAGAGTAGGAGCAACTCTTCAGTTTACCTAGCATTAAGATGAATAAATCACGGCAACAGAGCTCCATTGATTATGTCTTATAGTCGCAGCAACTCATAGCGAACACGCTCATAGTTTCTTAACTCAGGGTTTTGTCGACTCAGAGTTTGTTGAACCTTCTTTCTGAAACAGGCCCTGGGACTGTCCTCTATCAGTTGTAAACATGCAGCCTGGTTCAGTTGGGGCTCCATGTGATGTAGGGCAGTGAAGGAGATCTGAGGCACATGCTACTCAGAAACTCCCAAGGAAACAGAGTTACACATGGCTGGTTCAGGAATCGCAGTGGTCAAGGACTTATGTCTGGTCCAAGCTTAGAGTCTGGAGTATGACATGAGTCTGCTGATCTTGCTTCAGTTCTGTCACTGTCTGCCGATCGTGTGCAGACCTGCTGTTGCTGTGATTGTTGTTTTCCACTGAGCTTTCCTTCCCCCTCTTCTTTCAGAAGTACCTCTTCATTCTTCAAGACAAATTCAAGGGTGGACCCTCGAGCATCTACCAGCTCCCCATCCTCTGTCAGGTGGAGTTTTATATTCATGCTCATGGGTTTTTCTTTATCTGGTCAGTGAAGACAGACAGTGAAATCCATCAGTGCTACACAAATCTAGAAGGGACGTGTATCTGAAGCAGGTGAGAAAGATCTGGCACTTGACTAAATCCTGCACTTTGCAGTAATTGTAGACAGTTCTGAGTAATCACTAAAACTAAGCAGTAATGCAAATAATCGTCACTGAGCGTACTGAAACAGGTAATAAATGTGCAGGACAAATCACATGACATTATCTTATGCTTTCATATTATTAAATAAATATGCAAACAATGGAAGTGTGTCAAAAAATGGTAAGCCACCCTATGTTTCACTTATTCTTGATTATATATTAAAAAAAAACAAAAAAAACCTTCAACTACCAGCTGTTGTTGAAGTTTTTTTTTTTAAGACATCATGGTTCATATAGTCAAAATGGACTGAGGATGACTTCTTGAAAAAGCTGTTCTTTATCAGTAGTTGTTGACAGTGATGAAAAAATATTAAATATCAACAGATTTTCTTTAATGTTGCCCCTGCTGGTCCTCACCATGCCCAAGTTGCTTCTCCTTAGGCAGCAGCAGTACATCAACATTGTGATGTTCCTCCAGGGCAGCTGTGAGCACAGCACCCTCCCGGTGGAACAGGAAGACTAAAGGCAGGGTGATGTCTTCAGTGGAGTCGCCATCTCCAACCATCTGGAAAAGGGGGGTTTCCTCACTGTTGCTTCCCTCACGATGGTCTGTGCAACAAAGGGAAATTCAAAATTATGTAGTTCCTATTAAGGTTCCGGTTTTAGTATTTGGCATTTATTATTAATTGTATAAACATGTATATCTATCTATCTATCTATCTATCTATATGTATATATGTGTGTTTGTTGTTATTTATATATATATATATATATATATATTTATATATATATACACACACACACACATTAAAACAATGATCCTCACCTATAAAAATGACTCCTATGGCTCCAGCTTGTTGCAGCCAACGAGCTTTTGCAGCAAACATGCATTCACCACGTAGTGCCAGAGCGATGCAGCCTTTAAGTTCCACTGCATTATTTACTGGCCCACATGCAGTATACGGGGAAGCTTTCACTATGCTGCCTTTAACCTGTTGCACAGGAGTTTGTTTTTAGTGCGTTATGTTTGTGATTGAGATGATAAAAGTGTGAAATGAGACAAAGATGAAAAACCACAAATCATTTGTACAACATAGAAGGCCACAGCAACAAAACCTACTGTATATCACTGAAGGCCTCGGTCTTTGCTTTTATTCACTTTATTATGAAAAGGCTGGTGTTTCATCTCACCCCATGCTCTTGTTTGGTGAGGTCCATTCCAAACTTAGCAGGTCCTGCTGTGAGAACGGTCCTACCCAAGAATGGGGGTGATATGAGCTGCACAACATGGGGCTCCACCACCTCCTCCTCTGGTGTCTGGCTTACCTCTGCTACAAGCTTTACCCGGTACACTCCTTTATGTTCCTGTAGCAATCAGTATTTCAGAAACAGGTTGCATTAACCATTGTTAATAGTAAAAAAAAAAAAAGAAAAAGAAAAGAAACCTTTGAATTCATTAATTTCCCATATTGTCAAGTTTCATCTCTAATTTGCAATTTGGCTAAGCTTTGAATTTAACTGACTAAACTGTGTAAACTGGTTTAGCTGTTAGGTGTGTACACCAACACAAACTCTCATTTTCATATCTTCTTCCACAAATGTACACATCAGACAAGAACAGTGAAATTCAAAAGAATCAAGCTTAAAAACTAAGACGAGATCTGGGATGGAGAGGCATGTATGCTGTTATTCTGTTAGGGGAGATCATGGAACTTCAGGTCAATGTCCTAAAAAGCTCCCAGTGATGGTAAATGCTCAAATGAGATCCATGTTCCAGGAAATATGGAAGACTTAAAAATTAAATTTTGATCTTTCTGGTCATCGGCCTCAAGCCTAATGCAAGTTTAACAACCTCTGATATCATCAGTTTCCTGCAGCTCTTGAATTAATGTAAAAATGAGTATGAATGACTAACTTACCTTCTGACTTCTGATATCTCCCGCAGCGATGTCATTCATCGGAGTCAGAGAGATGCCCATGCTTTTCAAGAACTCTACCGGTTCCATACCATTATCGTGGAGCGGTAGTTCAATTTCCCTGTAAAGTTGACACAGTCAATTATAAATCACATGTAATTACAGCAAAGAATTCACAGAGTCTCTTCCAAAAAGTCTCACCTGATGGGTAGAGGGTGAAAGGCTCGTCCCACTCCAGTGAGGTACTTATAGCTGTCCCTGATAGTTTTGGCATATGAGGGGTTGTTGGGGAATAATGTCTCTGTGCTGGGACAGGAATGTGTAAACAGATCTTCTTCTGGGGACACAGGAACAGGCCGCTGGAGCATAGGACACAGTTAAATGTAATAATCTAGTAACACAAAGCATGTCAGTATGTAGACTCAACTTTAATACACACAGTGTAAATAAATAATCAGAGAAGTCACTGTGATGTTTGTGCTAATGTGACTGCTCTCACAGTATAATTGCTTTGACAGGGAGCCTGAGTGGTGGAGAGGGAGACAGGCAGCAGGTGAGCCTCCGTGGTAAAGATGTAGTCATCAATATCGATTGGCAGCTGGCTCTTCTCCGAAAACAGCAAGTAAAGGTATTTAAACATCTCTGCCAGAAAAAACGAGTCCATCCTATACAGACACACAGAAAAATACACACACAAGACAAGAAAACGCTATGTAAAAGGTATGACTTAGTTTTGCTATGTTTGGAAAAGTGTTAAACGGTCCTAAATGGTACCTGTCTTCATGAGTCCCAGTGCGGACGTCCTGCACAGCAGCAAACCCACAAGGCACCCGGGCGTAGGCATTTAGCTTTTCCACAATGGATTGTCCTACTCTGAGGTAGTATGGGTCACCAGTAGCCTGTATATACAATAGCAAAATACAACCTGGACTCAATATTTTTTTTTTAACCAATTGAAATACATACATATTATATTTTTCATACTGTCAGGTTTTTCACCTTGTAGAGGTAGTAGGTGCTTTCAGCAAACTCTGGTCTCAGCAGGTGTTGGCCCCAGTGAACCCTGAACTCTGTAGTAAAAGCCTGTAAAAAGATTATGAAGGAAGGGAGGAAATAAAAATTGATACTTCTCTTTACACTAAAGAAAGTTTTTTAAAAAAACAACAAAAACCAATGACCTAATACGGTACCTCAATAATATGTAAAACTGCACATCATCACAAATCTCTTTAACTAACTTTAAAATGTTCATTTTATTATTAATCGCTGCTATAAAAATTTCACCTTTGCCAATTTTATGACATTAAAAAAAATGATTCTTTACCTCTGGAAGAAATTTGTGCTGTTTGGTGACTTGGTAAAGCATCTCATGAGTTTCAATGGCTGGTTTCAGATCTCCTCTCAAAACCTGTGAGTAATATTAAACGCTGCTTTGAAAATAAGTACAATAATATCCATCCTTCTGCTTTATTCTAGTTTTAGTAAATGTATTTAATCCAGGGCATTTTTAAACATATCTGACCTGTAATCCAGGGAAGAATGCCAGCAGAGAGTCCATCCAGCTCCGCACACTCACAGTGGGGTTGTGCATGTGCACGTTTAGCAGCAGGGGAGGTTGACTGATGTACTTCATAATGGCACTGTAGTGCTGTTGCGGACAAAGAGCATGAAAATTGCATAAGCAATTACTAAGCGTTTTCAAATCAAAGACCAAAAGTAAAACAGCGCCGGTGGTGTTGGGAGCACAACACACAGTTAAGGATACAATTCAAAACTCACAATGTTGAACCTCTCCAAAAAAACATTGTCTCCAAGAAGAATATACGCCTTCATCAGATATTCATAGTATGAATCAATTCCTGCACCAACTCCACTATCTGCAAACACAGATGGGAAATTACAAGCAAATTAAATTAATATGATTCTTTTATCTATGTGTGACAACAAAACAAGCTTTATTCTTGCGCTTCATCTCAGGGCTTGTATCTTCCCTTTACCAAGGTTTGATAGTTTTGTGAATGCCTGCTTGTGTTGCAATTGTCTCACCTCTTCTGACCCATTCACCATTGTGGATATTGATGACAGTCCCCACCAAGTCACTTCCTCTTTGTCTCCTCTCCCAGAGGACGTCAAGAGCCTTCCTTGCATGTTCCTGTCAAATATTTATAAGTGATGAATGCTTAAAATGACTCTAAAACTAGCGTTACAATTTTTGTGATGATGAAAATGTACAATTACAACCTTTAACAACTCCCTTCAGCCAAAACCAGCTATAATTTCCAAGACAAGATGTTCTCACTTTATACCTCAGTGATAACATATGACACATTAAAAAGGAACAATAATGAAAAACATAAAAACAGCTTTAATTAGATGATAGTAATACCTCAAACACAGACTCTCCAGAGAGTCTGCTGAGGGCAGCAAATTCCAGGATCATTGTTCCTGCACATGCTGTACAGGTGTCTGACTCAGTACCCGTGCGTGAAAGTGGGTTTTGGACGCCATACCGCAGATTCACCTGGGAAAAGAAAGAAGAAAATAACAGTCAGTGGACAAACATAGCATAAAATATATTGATACTTGACAAAACTTCAAATGATCTAAATACTTTTGTAAAATCAGAAATGTTCAGAGACCATTTATTCATTTCTGTATTGAGTTGACTGTGCAGAAGTACTCTATATCAATTGGGCCAATGTTAAGAGCCATTTGTGAAAGAAAAAAACAAAAACCCTCAACCGGCTGTCTCCCACATCTGTCAAACAAAATATGCATTTAGAATAAGACATCTGACAAAAGGTTGAACAATACCTTAGGGTAGGGAAGGCCACTTGTGGTGTTGAAGGCAGGAAGCAATCGATGGCCCAGATCTATCGCCATGTGTAAAAGCTCGTCGCGATACCACTGTAGCTTCTCCCCACGCTGCCGTAGCAGGTCAGCCATAATGTGGCCACCCAAAAGCCCGCTGGAAATACCCATTTGTTGCAAATATTTCATATCAGTTGCATTTTGTAAGTATTCTCAAGTAATTATAGGTACATTTACAGGAAAAAAAAAATCATGTTACTTAGGTTTCTTACCCTAAAACTCTGATGTTTGTCTCAAACACTGAGACGACCACATCATTGTCCAAGCGTACGTCTCTCACAGTCTTTCTCACAGCGTCCTCAAACTCATCAAGTTTGTTTAACACCTACGTGCACACACACAAAGGAATATATACATTAATTGCGTCTCGAAAGGGGAATAGACAACATATAAAAGCTGAGCAAAATAAAATGCTCAAAATCAAAGCAGAGGAAACTCTTCTTTTACACGAGTAAAATCCAGCATGTACTTACCACTAAAGTATCAAGGGTGTCAATCAGAGTGAGAGAAAACCTAGATAAATGGAGAGCAAATGTTATGACATAGTGAGAGTTGGCACAGCATGGTGAATTTGGTGATCAACTTAAAACTATTATGAATCAGAAAGATCAATGTCAAATCTGTTGAATTTCCAGCAAAAAATAAAATAATCACATGATGCACCGTGTGCAGTACATAAATGAAGTCTGTTTTGTGTTCATGTACATTCTAATGGTACGCATTAACATCTCATCTCAGTACACGGCATCTATGTTGTTACCATGTGGAGCCATCTGTCCACAGCTGCAAAGCAAAGATTACTGAGTTCATTATTATTGAGACAGTTGTGAACAATTCACAAGAGGACACCTTCAGGAATTTATCCTTTGACTACAGTCAATAAATTACGATCAGTAAGCTAAGGACTTTAAAAACAACTATGGCAATGCCCTATTCAGGAAAGCTAAAGACATGTAGCACTTTGGAGACTTTGGAAAAGTGCATTTGGTTTTGATTTGAACTCGTATAAACTGATTAAAAATAAATGGCATGTTGGCCTCAGGGAACTCTATTAATGTGGCTTTAAAAGCTCAATGGATATTTCAAGGCTTTAAATATCAGTGGAAAATGAACTCACTTCCCTAAGGAGTCATCTATGTCCCCTCTGTTGGGCTCTTGTCCACGAACTCTCCCTCTGCAGCTCAGAGGCATCAGCTCATCTGCTGGATAGGCATATGTCTGCAACAGAAACAGCTGAGATTAAGCCTGCTACAGTTATTATATAATCACTTGATTGCTATTACTTGAGCTGTGTGCAATTAAAAAAAAAACAGTTTAAGGTCACTTTTCATCTCTATAAAGATCATTTAAAAACAACATTTCCATCACTTTTCTTTTTTCCAGGTTAAAGTTTAACTTGCACGCTCTCATTCTCATCATCATCACTTTATCATGCTACAGGCTAATGGCAACAGAGTTTTCATGCCACCATCTGTTTATCCCAAGGCACTTAACGTCTTATATCTGAGCAACATTTTACTGAGCAGCTACAGACATTAATGTCATGGATTTGGTTGACATGCCAAAGCGTTCAGCACCATTGTGGGCACATCTTGCTTTTAAGCCAAATGAAAGGGGAGGCGGTAGTATCATCCATCCTTTTTCTTTACCCGCCTCATCCTGTTCAGAGTTAGTGGGAGGCTGTTTTCTGCCTTAGCTGTCATAGGTAGAGAAGTAGGGTAAACCCTGAAAAGGTCAGTGGTAATTAAAAAAAAAAAAAAAAAAAAAAAAAAAAAAAAAGGGGGGGGGGGGGGCTGCTTTTTCACCTTTAATTTTTTTTCCCTTGGGTTGTTTCTTTTTGTTTTTTTTTTTTCAAAGTTCAGTTCCCCCTTTTCT
>JBAMYA010000004.1:10904766-10932407 GCA_037176975.1 Arrhamphus sclerolepis | reverse complement strand
CATAACCGAAAAAAAAGGAATACATAGAAGCAAATGCTTATCTTTTTGCCTATCCTATTTCAACAACATGCTATGAAGAAAATCAGCTGTTAAAGAAAATTATTTGTAAAAAGAAAATCAAAAACACAACAAAGCAACAAAAAAGTTTAGATACCTGCTCCATTTAACATGTGAAATATATGATTTCCAGCTTAGTTTGCAGTCAGTGATAACATCTAAAAATCTGACTTCCTTTACTCTTTCACTTTCCTTCACATTTAAGTATAACATTGTAGCACTATAGTTTCTATTACCAGAAAATACAACATATTTAGTTTTATTTTTCATTTAGAGACAACTTATTCAAATCAAACCACTTTTTTTTTTAACATAACTAATTCTTTTTCTACAGACTTCTGTTGTTTAGATACCTTTTTAACCATAAATGTGTGATACCTCGTAAGCCAGAATGTTCACATTTATCCAGCAACTTAATACGGTCAGTGGTGTTAAATGCCTTCCTCAAATCAATGAACACACCGACCGTTTTTAGATGTTGATCAACAACTGTTGCTACACGTTCAACAAATTCCATCACTGCTAAAGATGTTGAGCGATTACTTCTAAATCCATACTGATGATCATTTGATAGTTCATATTTATTAAGAAAGGTGTCAAATCTGTTTGCAAATGTTATTCAAGTATTTTAGAAAACTGAGGTCTACAATTGCATACTTATTCTTTATTACCACCTTTGTAAACTAAAACAACCTTAGCTATTTTCATTTGATCAGGAAAGATACCAGTTGAAAATGATTTATTACAAATGTAGGTTAAAGGTTCAATTATACAGAGGATAACCTCCTTAATGGGTGATATGTCAATATTATTGCAATCAGTAGATGTTTTACAACTGTAACATCATTTACAAATGTAATATGTTTCGTATTTATTTTGCATGATGAACTATTATCTGTTGTCTACCCTCACAGGGGAAAAGAGACGAGAGCACCAGTGTGGATGCTGGCAAAGCTAAAGCAGACGCTAAGGTGCCATTTTATTCATTTAAATCCTGTCATTTCATTGGTGGCAGTGCTGCCACAAAGGCTGCATCACTATAAGCCTCCATATTAGTACCTATTATAAACATGTGGAATAGTGCAGCTTTAGTGACACACAGAGACATTTAGCTTCACTCAGCAGGCATTCGTCACCTAACTGATGCAAGTCTGAACATGCGCTCAGTTAAGAGTTAATATCACAAAGTCCTGCTTGCGCTGAGCTCTCCTGTGTCAGCATGTGAAGCCACTACTTTGTATTTCTCTACTCGTTCCTCGCAGGCGTTGTACGAAGCAGGAGAGAAGAAGTGGGGAACAGATGAGGATAAGTTCATCGACATCCTCTGCCACAGGAGTGTTCCCCAGCTTCGGCAAAGTGGGTTGGCATGTGATGTACCCCCGCTACATGATGATATCATTTCTGTAATTAAAAATAAAAAGGAGGGGAAAAAACAGAATCCTAAAAGCAAATGTTAAGACTAAAACTCAAATCTCACTTTTACTTTGGCAGCTCTGGTAGAGTACAAGAATATTAGCAAGAAGACTCTGCAGGAAAGCATTGAGAGTGAGATGTCTGGAGATCTGGAGAAATTACTAGTGGCTGTTGGTAAGAACAAAATGTTTATTTGCTTTTGACTCTTATACGATAAACTACTGTTTTGTTTTTTATTTAATTTGTATAGTGTTTTATCTTCGTATACACCCAAACTGATTAAACATCTATACGCATCTAATCTATTTTCTGTATAGTCAAGTGCGTGAAGAGTGTTCCTACATACCTCGCAGAGAGGCTTTTCAAGAGCATGAAGGTAAGAAAATGACGGTTTAGCTGTAAATAGGAAACCGAGCACAAAAATCTGTTAAAAAAAAAAAAATCAACGTGATCTTTTTTAGGTTTCATTGTTACTTTAATCTCCAGCAGACTGCTGTCATCAGTGGTGTGGAAGAGAATGTAAAGCCACGCTTTTGTTAATTGTCTGAACCAGGAGGGACTCACAGACACACATGGTTCAGTTCGTAGTTCGTATAAAGGGTTACTTTGCTTTGATGAAATCATTTGCTTTCTTTAGTTTAAAAAAAAAACTTGAAAATTCTGACATAAATCATAACTAAAGGCAAGAACATGTACAAAAGTGATAAACTGAACTGCAACAAGTGAAGTGATGTCAAGTGAGCGCTGGTTTGGCAACAACTGGGAATTCTTGTTAGACAATATGTAAAAACTGAACAGCTGACAGTTCAAAATCCAGGGGGAAGAGACGCTCCTTCATAGTTGCACGCTGTAACTACTGTATGTGACTAAGAGATGGGAGGAGAGGAAGGATGACTCAGGTCCGTCATCGACGGTACGATACTGCACACATTGCTGCTATGATTGATATGTGACCAAGTTGCTGTTCATTGCTGCAGATAAAGAACTGGAGCTTAAAATGTGGTTTCCATCCTCATTTTGCTCCTCCAGTTCTACCTCCAGTCACTGCGCAAATGTAAACCAAGTAAGAGAGGTGTTGAACTCCAAGATACGCATCTGCATCCATGTTTTGATGGAACGCTTTGTACTAAAAAAAATCCTAATTTGTCTTCATCAGCCCTCAAGGTTCTTGTTTTAGATGTTCTGCATGACAGTCCATAGAAGACATTTAAATTGTCCATTTTACTCCTGTTCAGCTTGTCCGAATTTAGGTAACCCAAATTCAGACGAGATGAAAGGAAGACATTGAGGAGCATCAACAATAAATGCTTTTGAAAGCTCTAAGTCTGCTCACATATGTAAGCAACTTTGTCGCTTATTTTATGTGATCTATTATCATAGTTGGTTAAAAAGTGCCTCAGCGACCAACTGAAATCCCTCAAGCAGGACACCATTCGAACCAGCAAAGAAAAAAAAAGGGGGTTCAAAAGAAATTACCTTACTAGAGAGAGAAAAAGGCTCCTATTCACAGTTGTGTATGAAGTTCATATTTTAATATGTAAAAGGAATTAAATGCAAAACTGGTTTGATTTGTTTCTTTAAAGGTTGTATTTCTCATTTGCTGTTTGTTCAGGGGGCAGGGACCACCGAGTCCACGCTGACCAGGATACTCGTCAGTCGTTCTGAAATTGATTTGTTGGACATAAGAGCAGAATACAAAAAACTGTTTGGATGTTCCCTCTACTGCCAGCTGGAGGTGAGTGCACGAGTTTTAAGTTCCAAGTATGTTATACAGCATATTGTGCAGAAACTGTTGCATAACTAACCTCAGGGCATCTTTGCATATAAAAAATTATATGGACCATCATTCCTGCTCTCATTTCCCTGTTCATGCAGTCAGAGGTGTCCGGTAGTTACGGTGATGCTCTGAAGCAGCTGTGTGGTCAAGACGACTAACTCCTCCCAGCACCGCCGATTTGCTGCACGGCTTTTCATCCGAGCAGACGGGGCGAACCGACCGGCTGCCAACCTTTCCAGCACCACTTCACTGATATTTCTGACTGAACATAATTTGTACAATTGATTTAATTAAATACCAGTACTTATGTGAAAATCCAGTAATACTCAAGTTCATTATTAAGTGAAATGAAGAAGCTGTTGTGACAGTGTTTCTAAAACCTTGTAAACATGCATATTCAAAACATGGAAATTCAAATGTCAAATTTCAAGAAATAAAAAAAAAAGAATACATTTTCCTTTATTGTTGGGACATGGACTGGACAACATCACATTTATATAAAAATTTATTTAATGGTTTTGCTTATATTACTATAGCCAACTCCAACACAGGTCATGAGAACTTTGTCTCCACCCTTCCTTTCATCTTCTAAAGGCCTCTGAGCCTCGATTTTGAACGTGACCTGGAAGAAATCTCTGATGTGTCTGAGGAACTCGATCCTGGAGAGAGACGAGACATTTTTTTTTAAAATGTGTATTTCACATGTAACACTATAATAGTGCAACATATTCCAACCATCTAAAAACAGCTTAAACTGGCGGCTGACAAAAGCCACCATCCTCTTAAATCCTATAGGCATTACAAAGGGGAGGGAAAAAATCTCACAAGGTTCTTAAAAATACACAACTTGCAATCTTAGACATTATCCAAGTAAAAAGGAAGTGATTTGAGATGGCACTGCCAATCTTCAGTTATCATAGTACTGTACTTGAGGAGAACACAGCACCGGTACCATGATAACTGAAAATGGACAGTTCATAGTTTGCTTCTTATCTGGGAAGACTGGAAGAGGGTTTTAGGTGAAGTGCTTGAGTTAGTAAAATGCTAAGGTTATTAGACGGAGAAATGAATGTACAGCAGAGCAAGAGAACCTTGAAAAACAGAGCATCCCAGTAAGAAAAAGCATGAAATTTAAAAATAAATAAATTCAATGTTCAGTAGATCTTAACATTTGCCATATGTGTGCAGAAGTATGAATGAGTTGCCTAAAATTTGGAAGAAACAGAGGCTTTTGTGCATTAAGTGTTGAAGGACAGTGGCTTACGTGTATGGTGACAGGGGTCCGAGCAGAACCTTTGACACATCCTGTTGGCCAAGGGTCATCAGGAGCAGTGCCAGGCTCTGATTGGTTGAATCCACACAGCCACCCTACCCAAGAAAAAAAAAAAAAAAAAGGAAGGGCCACGTTTTTTAGTATTAAACACACAAAACAGCCATGTGCGTCATAGAAAAAGAGATGTTTAAGAAGAGGAGGAGGTGACAGTGACACACACACAGACTGTGTAATTGTCCATTTTGTGTCCAATACTGATATTTGATTCTGAACCAAATTAAACACAAAATTCAAAGTTCTCTCATTGAATAATTGCTGCCACTGGATGCAAAAGTGGCTGAACATTTTCCCATCTTCTTCAAATCTTTACGACTCTGCCAAATGCTCAACATTCTTACAACATATGACACGTTTAAAAAAAAAAAAAAGACAGAAGATCCACTCTCTGTATCCAAGTGAACACATGCCACTGTTATTACTCAGAACTGAGCAGTTTCCCAACTCATGTGAAGAGGCCTATGTGCAACTAGACACACCCAGGAATACTTTATAAACTAAATTAACTTAAATCTCACTGGGAGTTTAGCAAGACGTCCACAGTTAACCTGATGCAGAGCTTAAAAAGGATCACCATCTTGCATTGTGAATTGGATCTAACAAAAAGTGCTTGTGTGGCCCAGCAATGCAGTACTATGGCATCGTGACAGCTTGTCAGCAGAAATATGATTCCATTACATAATTGTATAACCAAATTCATTGTGAAACTATGGCAACACTTTATTTTGTTGACAAGTACGAGTTTAACCGCATTCCCTCCACAACTGGACGGTTTTCATCAGCAAGTTTCCGAGGCTGCAAAACACACAAGGTCCAACTCGCTTGACCTCAATATGAACAGCAGCGACAACTTAACAGGTTTCAACATTTTGCTTCAAATGGTGTCACATTAGCTCAGGACATTTTACTAAATAAGAAAGAATTTATTAAAAAAAAACAAAAAAAAACAAAACTACTTTTTTACCAGCAATACACATAAAACAGCTGTTAACGTTGGAGGAACTCATGTACAGAAACCTTACCTTTTTGATCTGCATCCAAAAGTAAAATTTAAAAAGAAAGAGATTAATATAAATTTCTTTAATAGGTGCCGCTTCCTTTTCCACTTTACCATGGTACAAATGAAGAGATATAAAGCAATGCCCTAATACTTAACCGCCAATTTCAAATTCCCCCTTTGGGACAGTTAAGATGTCCCAAGACTCCAGGAGCCACCGGCTGACCACAAGGCCGCCTGGAAAAGTCCCTTGAATCCTCTGAGTGAGAGGTTATCCCCTTTATAAAAGGGAGGGGGGAGACAAAAACAAACAAACAAAAAAAAAAAAACTCCAACTCTTAGCATTCAGATTTAAGATAATTTAGCAACAGGTAGAATAAGAAAACTGAAACCTAAAAAAAACAACAAAAAAAAAACACAAACAGTTCTGCAACCTCCTCCATTTAATACTTCCACTGCATTTATCAGAGCTACTATGCCTAAAAAAAAAAAAGGGTCAATTACACACACACAAAAAAAGTCAAAATGTAAACGCTTCAGCACTTACGTCGACTGCTGTTTTGCTGCTTTCACAAGATGTCCATGGTGCAGCTTTGGTCTACTACTAGAAAACTACTCATTAACCATAAAACAAACAAATCACACAAAAAGAGAGCTTCCGCACTTGTCCTTAAATGTGAAAACCTGCCAATTTCCCCTCAGATGCACTTCTACTCTGGAGTTGGTTCTCACTTTGCTTCTGCAGTCGCTCTGTCCTCCAGCTACTGTTAAGTATTAAGATAAGCAGCTATTCAAATGTTGAGTATCCAGACTGGGCTGATGAGCCTATGTTCTTCTCATGCAGCTTTTTAAACACGGTGATATAAAAAAAAAAAAAAAAAGGGAAGGATTTTGGAACTAACCAACCTCTAACTCAGCTAAAGAGAAACGTTAGCTCCGCACTCTGTTGCTTAGTGTTAAGAAGACGCATCAACAATATTCCTCTTTCAGACTTAATCAGCACTACCCTGACCAGCTAACTGGACTCACATGGCTTCGATGAGAGGGGGCTGAGAGGCAGAACCATGTGGAGGCACACTGAACACACAGAATCTCATTGTACACATTCTGTTGGAGTTGCTTATTTTACCTGTGTGACCATGTGAGGTGATCTGTGCCCACAGAAACAACTGGGTTAGTTTTGTTTGCAGCGTTTACAGACACACTACGCAGGTGGAGATTCAGAAACTGGGACTGATTTTGTCAGACCAGTCTCCTGTGAGCAAAAAACACATCACAAAATACCCAATTTATCAAGCCTGTATGAGCAAACACTGTTCAGCAGACTCAGCGTCTCGACTGAAACATTTCTGTATTTGTCCTCACAAAACTGAAAAGGAAAAAGAAAAGAAGAATAAACTAAAAAAACCTCCATCTCCTCTTTACATTGCAGCTCTGCCCACAAACGGTTTTTACGCGAATTTGCAGAAAAGGGGTCTTTTCCACAAAATGAAGGCAAACAAGGACAGCAGCTGTTGCATGAAGGGATTTGAATGTGTTCTGGTCATGCGTGTCAGGTATCCCCTGAAAATTCCAGCATTCCCAAACCAGAAGATTCTTCTGCATCATAGATGAGCTTTCAAATAAATGCTTTAAGGGAGCAGCAGAGAGTGAAGTTTAATTTAACGCCAATACTTAAAAGGTGGAAAATGCAAACAGCAAAAAAGGATTAGAGATGAAGTTTCACAAGATGACGTAATCACAGTATTCCAGACAAGTGGCGCACCAAGACATTCACAGGAAATCTGCAAAACTTCCACAAAACACCTGCGTCAGAGTGGTTGGTATCCACTTGGTAAGTGGATAAAGTGCCTTTCCTGATATAAAACATCCGTTTCAAATCTTCCACCAGAACCGCCTATTGTCAAATAAGGCAGCTTTATAGCTGTGGAACTGAGATAAGACGCAGCTTTTGAATGCGAATCACAAAGAAATATATATCGTTCCCATTCCATTATGTGCTTTAGTTAATAGTGTTTCAAACTTTAGATGAGGTTCCACATGTAGTTTGAACTTAAAAATAAATAAAATCCTGGTTTGACAAACCCAACCACGTCCATACTGTCCATCTTTCTATCTTGCTTTTGGTCGCTTGTGTGTGACAGGCAAAGCTGTCACGTCAGTGCTTCTGAAAACCATTTAACCACTAGCACTGGTGTCGTTTCATAGCACTGTACAAAAAAATAAATAGATTTGAATTTTTTTTTAAATTTAACAACAGCAACAACAACAACAGCAGCAGCAGCAAAGGCCCTCTTCAAATGAATTGGAAAAGACCATGAGCGGGGAACTACTTTGCCTGTTTAAACTATGCAAATACTGCACCACAGAGTTGGAGTTTCTACTGTCATCTGCTCTGAGGACTAGCTTGTCGATAAGAGGCCTTTCAATCATCTACAGTATTGGAACCACAATGTTATTCCTCTAATATTAAAATAATGTCACAATCGCTCATTTGCAAATTGACAGTTCACCTCATTTTCATCAGCAGACATTTAATGCTTAAAACCACCGTCATTCTAAAACAAAGCTATTTTAGATTAAAATGGCCATTTAATTAAAACACAGCTACATTTCTGAGGAGGTTTGGGTATCCAGGGCCTCTTAACAGACATGTCACAGCTTCACTTTCTTAGTGGGGTTGAATTTTAGTTCCAACAAAAAGCCAAAACATTAAAATTCATGTTTAAGACCTTAATAATTCTGATACAAACCTGAGATTGACCTTTTCCTTACAGACCAACCTTAGAAAGTATCAACCTTTGGATGAAAATGCATCTACATTTTACCCCGTGTGAATATCTTAAGTGCTTACCCTATACACTTCTTCCAAAAGTAGCTTGGCACAGTTTCTGCCGAGGTCTTCTGGTAGTACAGGGTCTCCTTGCCCTTGTGGTGTGGATGACATTTCTGCACCGAGGAAGCAGCCGTTCAGTGTTTCTGCCACCAACGTCAGACCAAACCCTGGAGATCTGCAGTTAAAAGTAGAATCTTAGCATAGATGTAGTTTGAGAAAGACTGAAACAAACTGCGTAAACCTTAGCTTGTAAATGTGCACACAGGTACTCACTTGCCAGAGTTGGCTCCTTTCATGTGGTCTGTATAGATGTAGATGTCAGGGATGAACTGGTTCAGGACACCTCTGGCTGACTCGACGATCCTGTTGGCCATCTGAGGCGAAACTCGTGCAGAATATCTGAATTAACACATTAAGGATCTCCAAAGAACCATTTACCGGTCCAGGTTTGTGGTTTCAACACTCAATTCACAGATTAAGTGATCAAAATTACATTTTTTCCCCCCCACTTTTGATATTATATGAGGAAAGTGTTATTTAACTGACCGTGAAAATACTTTTTTTCAGCACCCAATGCTTACAATTACACACAACAGGACTTATTTGCAAAAGGGTGTTGTTGAACATTGAACTATTTTTTTGTTTTGGACTGACAGACAGATGACGACCATCAAATGCAGCTGAAACCGAAGGATACGCCATTCCTCTGATCCTCTTGATCTTGCCTGGCTCTGTGAGTTGGACTGGCTTGATGGTTCTATGCACAGGGCATGTGAAAACCACTTCCCCGCCCCCACCGGGTGCCATCCCTCTCTTCACCACCTGAGGGAGTGCCAGCAGAAAGGAACTGAGCAATACACACCTACAGGCGTTCATGTGCTAAACAAAACCTAAATTCCTCATTCTTGTCCCAGGTTGCAACGTCATCCTCACCTTCAGTTCAAAGCCCTCACCATCAATCCCAAATTTCTTCATCAGGGGGAGGGCTGTGGACTTTAGCAGGTCAACCTGCAAGACACGGAGTTATGTAATCCTGGCAAAAAACTGTTTCCATAAGAAAACCAGGTGAAAGAGCCTATACAAACAACTCTCAACACATCTAAACCCTGACTTTTTTTCATGTTCTCAAACTTAAGAAAATATAGCATGTCTGCTCTTCAGCAAATGTTTAATGACGCATGTATCTGGCTGCAGTATCTCTACTTATTTGTGATGCTATCACTTAACTACTTAGAAGTGTAAGCGCAAACATAAATCAAGTTTTAGTCAGTTGTGCGTACTCACCGTCGGGTCAGTGGGGTCATTAGTAACTCCCCTGAGAGTTGCCTTTAGAGACATCTTCATGAAAGGAGCCAGCATGAGCAGAGCCTCCAGGTAGTATCCAATCGAGCGCTGTGTGTTACAGTCATGTTCTATGGAGCCTCCGTACAACAACCCAGGCTGGTAGAATAACATGGTACCTAATAAAAAAATTACATGAAGACACTGAGACTGCAACTGAGCAGATGAGAGTGTTAGAATCATTATCTACACAGCACGAATGGAAACTGACTTTTTATGTCAAATGCATGACTTATCTGCAAGGGACGCCATACATTATTTGTTTAAAAATAAAAAAAAAATGTTATGTTTGGTGTTCCAGTTATGTTAATTTCTTAATTGATATTTGCAGAACTCCCCCTCCCGCCCCCCAAAAAAGGCCTCTTGATACTATTTCATTTAAACACACTTTATAGGAATTTTCTAATCAGGAAAATGACAATTGAAACTCAAATAAAATGTTTAAACTGACCTTCTGTCACACAAATAGACCCCTCATTTGTTAAGCACACATTCTTTAGATTGTTGTGCATTTGTGCTCCAAAGTGGGGAAACTTTAAGCTTGCAGAGCAAACAGGCTTTAGATAAACCTCAGAGTGTGAATGCAAGACTTCAGGGTCCTCATTTTAACACTCACCTGTTTGGTTAATCTCTATTCTGGAGCCATTGGTTATTTTGTCCAAGAGTCTGATGAAACTTGCCTCAAAATCTGCAGAACATAAACACAAACACATAAATTAACACCACAATATGATGCCATAGAATAGGACTCAGCTGTTCGTGTGATACTACTATCAAACAAAAATTTCAAAACTGTGTGATCAATAAACATCCAACCAGAAGGTTGGTGCTTCGAGCCTCCCCCTGGGTACACCGAAGTGTCCTTGAGCAAGACACTGAATCCCTGATTGCTCCTGGTTGTCTGGCCAGCGCCGTTGTATGGCAGCTCTGCCAATAACGTGTGTGTGAATGGGTGAATGCTTACAGGATAAAGCACTTTGGCGCTGTAGAATTACAGTTGTAAAGCGCTATATAAGTGCAAGCCATTTTACCTTTTTTTTATTTTGGAGGGGGGCTGGCTGGCTTTTAATTGGTAGCATATTTTATCATTTTATAAGACATATTATTGATGATACATGCATGGTTGTGCATTTTTGTGTATTCTTAATTTTTTTTTTTCCATTTTCTTTTTTCTTTTTTAGACTATTTCAAACAATGTGGACTAAAATACAGTAAAAAGACTTTCCACACAAAATTGTGCAGATTAAAATCTCTTTACATCACTATTCTTGATCCATCTGATCAATCATTTATATGTATATTTAGGGCTGATGGTAGTTTAAAAAAAATTGAAAAAAAGCTTTTGTACTTGTACTCAATGCACCTTTATGTCAACGGCTCTTTAACAAGTATTTTATTAAATTTGATATTACAACAAAAAAAAGGTAAATATAAATAAATGTTGCTGATAATCTTTAAGGTAGACCAATAATTCAGACTGCATTAAGTATACTGAAAATATATCAATGTGTGTTTTTTCATAGACCATAAAAAGGAGTTGCATCATGACAAAAACTTGGCAGTTTAAGGGTTATTATTTATTTATTGCTAAATTCATCAATATTTGATGTGTATAATTAGAACGGTTGCTGGTTAAAAAAAAGTTTTCTTAAACTCACACTTATAGCTTGTTTGTGTTACGTGCACATTTATCTGCCAATTGAATGTAACTTTTTTTGAAGGTAAATTAATGAGGATAATAAATTATATCATTATGATTGAAAAATGTTATACTGCGATATTCATTGTTATTGAATTACTCTCCAGCCCCTAACTGCGCATTAAAGTCATGTGGAGACTCTCAAAGATAATTGTTTAAGCCAGGTGGACCTCTCCAAGTACATCTTTTAGACCTCTGACAGGTTTATAATCGGCATTAAACGCTCGACGACTGTCAGAAAACATTTTAACTCCCATCCACGTTTATAACTGACCGTTTCCCCTCCTCTGGCTGGCTGTGATCAAACACACTCCCAACTGCGTAACAGCTAGCCCGTTAGCCACCATGCTAACCAGCCTGGAAGAGAAACTCACCGCGGAGCCCCGGCTCGTCGTCTTTAGACCGTACGTTTTTTATTTTCACACGCTTCCCACTGAGCGTGGATAAAACCAGTCGCTGTCGGAAGAAATTGCAGCCGTCGTATGAGAGACCATGGCTTGCCATGTTATTATTGTTTGTGGTTGGCGTCAGTTGAAATCCACGTGTGTTTGTAGAGGAAGAGGCGCGAGTACGGCAGATCGATAGGCTCAAAAATGTGGGGGTTTTTTTATAGGCACCACTGGCCACAACGCGTTACTAGATGGCAGCAGCGGATAAACACAGGGGTGTAAAACTCAAGGCCAGCGGGCCAAATCTGGCCAGCCACTTCATTTTATCTGGCCCGCAAGAACATGCAAAGACAATCATATATTTATAACTAGAACATTTCTGAGGAAATGTAAATGAAGCTGTCCATTCAGTTCAGTACTGACATCAAAAACTGGAACAACTGAGGTGGAGAGCAGCTGGTTTATGTCAAAAAGTCATGATTTAGCAAAAGTCAATAATTCTTTTTTTTTTTTATCAATGTTGTAATTTTATGTCAACATGTTGAAAAAAAGCGATATTTTCAAAAATATATTCAATTTTAAGTTGAAATTTTTTGTGATTTTACAAAAAATGTGATTAAATAGCTATAAAAGTTTGTTTTTTAATATTATCATTTTTGTGAAATTTGATACTTCATGACAAAGAATTCACTTAATATCTATCCATCTATGTATTTATTTATGCATGCATGTATGTATGTATATATGGATGGATCTATCTATCTGTCTGTCTGTTTGTCCATCCATCTATCTATCTATATGTGTGTGAGAAAAATACTAAATTAAGCAGTATATTATTATTTTTTTGTTTATTTGTTTTAAATTTTACTATAGATTTTACTACTGACCGGCCCTTTAACAGTAACCATGGTGATGATGTGGTCCAGGATGAAATCGAGATGGATGACACCCCTGATATAACCATTCATTATTATACTCAACTGGTGCGGCTATGTACAGGGTTGCCAGATCTGATTGGCAGTTTCCAGCTCAAACACAAAACCTTCTGAACTCAATGAAAGACAAGACCATTTGTATTTCTCTAGAAACTAATTTAAAAACCGATAACAGGCATTACAAAATGCACATCATAAGCACACAAAGATTCTCAACAGTACTAAATGGCCAAAGACAAAAAGATAATACAATCAGGTTCCCAACATAGAATGCAATCAAGTTGAGTAGATTCTCTAATTTCAAAATAAAGGAAATTAGTAAAAGGATTCAAGGTTAGAGAGTTTATTTGTCACATGTATCATTGTATAAATCATACTGAAATGTGTCCCTGAGTTGTTTTAAGTCCATAAACACAGGAAATACAAATATTAAAGGAAATATACACAAGAAAAAATGGTAATCTTGTTTGTACATATATACAATCTTGTTGGTGATCTTGTGATAAGAAAGTAAAAATGATGTTAAAGTCACCTTGTGATGTGCATTACATTGTTTTGTATTGTATTGTACAGCAGTTTATTGAAATGTTACTACTTTTCTCCGCCATATGATAGCAACTATTTTGGTAATAATTGCTCCTAAATATTTCCTAAAATCCAGAAAAAAGCTTGTTGAAAGTAGTCCAGATTTAATCAACAAGTCCCAGTGCAATATTTTCCAGCCCAACGAGTTAACAAAATGCCAAATTGAGCGGAAAACTCGCCCAATCTGGCAACCCTTACTATCGCCACTCTTAAAGCCACAGTAACATAGTAAGTTAAAAAAAAAAAGGCTTCACAAAAATGTATCTTTATTTATTTATTTGTTTGTTTTAACTGACAAATATAGTTAAAAGAATCTTTATTTTAAAGCGATTCCCACATGTTTAATTTTAAAAGTAAGGCTTTACAGTATTTTCTTAGCATATAAAGTTAAATTGATATCAAATAGGTTTACAGGGTCGATTGAATTATTTCTGAAGCAGTCGTTAGTTTAAAACATTTTAATACGTGAGTATGAAGGAAGAGACTGCTCATTCCAGTCTGCACACTAAACTGCAGGAACGGAGGCTCGGAAGGGATTAATCACCGCAACCTTGCCAACACGCTTTTTATCCGCCAGCGGACCAATTGCATAACTGTATTATACAATAAATGCATCGACAGTTAAGCTTAAACCGCGATACAGGCGACTGCATTTTCTAATAGATCAGGAAAAAAGCTCGTTTTGAGTGATGTGCGTCGTGGTACGTAGAGATGACGCCGTCGGGGACTAGCCTGCGCCTCTCACCTACTCGCTCCTTCTCTTTCTCTCCTCCTCTTTCTCCTCCTCTTCCTCCAGGGAAGGAGGAAAACAGTTTCTTAGTGAAACTAGCTGCTTAGAGAGACTGCTCCACTTTTAGTTGCGTAGTTTCTAGCTTTATTAAAAGCTGTTAATACGTGCTGTGATCCGTTGCACAGACAGTTCAGCTCAGCATCCGGAGGGGAGGCTTCTAACAATCCTGCAAACATTCTGCCTTTAAAAAAAAGAAAAAGAAAAAAAAAGTAAACTTAAAACCGTACGTTTTCTTTCTTGCTTTGTTTTTCTTTTTTCTTTTTGTGAAAATGGTTGTGCAAAGAATTATCCGTGCTGTCATAATGGGACCTCCAGGATCGGGGAAAGGAACCGTGTCTGCGAGAATTACCAAAACTTTTGGACTGAAGCACGTCTCCAGTGGGGACATTTTAAGAGGCAACATCAAGGCAAAAACAGGTACAAGATACGAGCTTCAGAAATATTGCTCGGCCTTTTGTTTCAGTTAGTTTCTTATTTTAGCCAAAGAAACACTAGAGTGTGGTGTACAGAAGGAAAATAAATCTCCTAAAGAAGGTTGTTTTCTGGACTGTTGTGATAAGAGCACCACTCCTCTAACAGTGTGTTTCTTATCTTACTGGGACATACCAAAGAGGAATAAGTGCACAAATGAGCTTGTTTTGTCTCAAGCTGCAGACACGCAGGTTGGAAGGTTAAATAATGTGACTTTTCATGTGTATGCTCCAAACATTAACATGGGCAATGCAAGGCGGCCCACTACTTCAGTATCACCTTGGAATCAGATAAAGCAGCTGTAAAGATAACTGTAACTGTGAACTTTTGTTCACCGAGAGGAAGGGTGCAGATAATAAAGTTTAACTGCTGTAGAGGAACTAGTTGGGTTAAATTTGCAGTGCATCTGGAAGCTTATATAAAGATGCCGTGCAAACTTTTTTTTAACTTCCTCAATTTGACCTAATCTTTAAAGCTGAGCAGTTCCACTGTTTCCAATCAAAACAGTATTTATTATCCCTGACCTGTCCTCTGATCTAACTGATCAGTCTCAGGGGGGAAAAATGCAGTTTTGCATTTCAGGTTTCATCTCTTTGATTAAAATAAGTATGTCAAACTTGACTAGATTTTATTTATTTTTCTTAAGTAGCAACCATGCAGCAACAACTTTTCCTTTCAAATTAATAATGCAGGCGTACCGATCCAAAGGCTTTCTCCAAACTAAAAAGAAAACAACAGTCTATTCTAGAGCCTCCGTGTCACAGAACGCTTTACCCTTTGCTCTGTGTCATCAACATGACACAGAGCAAAGACAATGCAGATGATATATTAGCAGAGTCAGGAAATTTCTTCCTTAAGCTGAACTCTGACCAGTGAAAGTGATTGAGGGGAAGAAGAAAAAAGAGTTGCTTGTGTTCCAACCTTTCCACATGTACTGTGTCTTTAAAATGTCCACAAAGTGCCTTGATCATTAAAAAAAAAAGAAAAAGAAAAAACTTGCACAATCCTTATTGTGTTCTCGACTGTGTGTTCTGTGTAATGGATTATTCATTTTCTGCCATCATGTAGACGTAACTTATTTTGATACTATGAATACATAAAGGAGTGAAACTTTCTAGATTAAATAAAGACATAGAGTAGAGTAGTAAGTCCAAAGTTACCTCCATGCTAAACAGATGTGTGCTGTTTGTTTTATGAAAGTATATGACCTTTTACATTTATTTTTCAACTTCACCCGTCCTTGTTTCCATGACAATACAATATTTAATGTAGATGTCACTAACACCAAAACTGAATATGGATATGGTGATATTCATAAGTAGAGAAATCTTTCTGCAGATCATTTGCAACCAAACAGCAGATTTGTTTTGTCTTCCTTTTTCTTAGTCTGTAAGACCTCAGCTCGACTTTCACCTTCACTCTTAACTACAATTCTTAAACAACACTTTTTTATGTTCAGTCACCTGAACCTACATTTCATATGAAATACTTGGCATTATTGTCAGTTAGAGATTTTTATTTGGGCTGCCTTCATCTTTGCGTACTAAAACATTTGATGTCTAGCTATGCGAAAAAATTTGATGTATTCTTTTTTAAAAAGTCTTCTATTCCCTACCACACCTTGAAACCTAAATAAACCTTATAAAAATAACAGCACATGATATATGACACTGTGTCACTTGCTTGAAAAATCATCTTTAGTAGTTAAAAAAAATAGGAGGAACAGTTTGTCATGCTGTTATCAGTTCCTCACACCTTTGTAAAGGAATTTTGGTCTGCTCTTTGTAATTCTCTTCACGTTCAATGAATTCTCTGGCCGTGTATTTAGATACAGCTCTCTTACGGTCCCGTCACAACATTTTAGTTGGGTTGAGATCTGGATTCTTTTCTCTCCCTCTCTTTCCTTTTTTTCCTTCTAGTTATTCTGTTGTAGATTTTCTTATGTGATTTGAATCATTGTCCTGTCATTTGGTCTAATTTCAGTCAAGCTCCAGCTCTCAGACAGTTAGTTTGACATTTGACGCCAGGATACTTTGGCATATGTGGAAAATCATGGCTGATTCACTGACTGTGAGGTACTCAGATCCTGTAGCTGCAAGCATGATCCTTCCACTACCGTGCTTGAGAGTTGGTTTGAGGTTTTTATGCCGTGTTTGGATTTCTAACCCACCATATTGTTTTGAGGGAGAGGAGGCTTTTATCGATGACTTCGGCTCCTGGGAAGATTGGCACCTGTGTTGAATGTTTTCCACTACTTATGCTCTTTAATCCCATGGAGGCAGTAAGGGTGTACTTCGGTTTTCACATACTGCTTCTGCACTCTGGTTTAGTTTTTGTAAATGAGTATAATATATCATGCTGTTTTTCATCTGAGGTTGTAATCACCTAATTTTATTTTGTCCCCGACCAATTGTTTTTGTTTTTACTTTTTTTAAATTATCATTTCCTGATGCATAAAGCCATGGAGAGAGAGAGAGAGAGAGAGATAGATATAACTTTATTAATCCCCAAAGGGAAATTCAGAATGATATGAAAATGAAAAATCATATGAAAGCGGATGTAATTTATTTTACAAATACAAGTTTAAAATTAGTTGTAATGTTTTTGTTTTTTGTTTGTTTGTTTTGTTTAGGAGAACACAAATGTCATTGCAACTTTTTGGATAACAAGTTGTTGCTCTAAAAAGGTTTTGGGATTGTCAGAAGTCCAGGGTAACTCAGTTTTCTTTCATGCACGTGGGAAATAATCCTTTCTTTCTGCTCTTGTTTTTCTGTGTCAGAGCTCGGCTTGTTGATGAAGTCCTGCATTGATCAGGGTCAACTGGTACCTGATGGAGTCATGTCTCGAATCATCCTAAATGACCTGAGGGTAATAGATCACAGCGGCTGGCTGCTCGATGGTAGGACCCCACAAGTTTCTATCAACATTGCTGGAGGAACATGTTATCAGCATTTCCTGTCCAAGGTCTCACAACATGTGTGAGATCAGTCACTTATAATGTTTTCTAATAATAGATAAAACAGGTGCTGACTTCATTGTTGCATTTATTACACCCATTTTTTTGTCTTTCCTCTGTCTATCTCTTTATTTCCCTAGGATTCCCTCGGACGGTACCTCAGGCCGAGGCCCTTGATCAAGCGTATGTTGTGGATACAGTCATCAACCTCAATGTACCTTTCCAGACCATCAAAGAAAGGCTGACTTCTCGTTGGATTCACGTTCCAAGTGGACGAGTCTACAATACAGATTTCAATCCTCCTAAAGCTCCTGTAATTATACCTTCTCTTACTCACTTGTGCTGGCTCTCTTGTTGTGTCTGTGTTCAAACATTGTGGTAAAAACCAAGAGAAAATGGGTTTGTTTTTTTTAACACTTTTCTTAAATTAATTACTGCTGTTCCTGCAAAAGAAATGCTCAAGTTGGATGTACCCGCAATGACCTCTAACAGCGGATAGAAAAGAATATTGATTTTTGAACAGAAACTGCTGACCCCAAAACAAAATGAAGGTGAAATGTAGCTGCAAGCACTGACGAGGGGACCAAGTATTTCAGCGTGGAACAGTTGCCATGGCAGCTTAATTTGATCATGTTAAAAAAAAAGCTGTGTGCCTTGGATAAAGAATTAGTATGGGGAAAAAACAACAGCCTGTTTAGTTTTTTGCAGCACTTTCTATTAATCAGATGATGGGTTTTTTGGTTTTTTTTTTTTCTGGGCAACATAATGAAGGGATGCTGCTGTTTCAGCACAGTTTGCCTTGAAGTCAGTTTAATCCAAGGTCTCCGACAGTGTTTATTATTGTTTTTAAACAAAATGTCCTCATGTTCTAGAGCTGCTGCTGTTGACAATTGCAAAATAATTAAGAATACAAAAAAATAGGATGGTCAGGAAACATAGAAACACAGTTCTTTGCTGGTTAGCCACCAGTTACTGAGGGAGATATAGAGACAAATGAAAAACACTCTGTGGTACTTCCCTTTTTACCAAACTTTCTAAATCCTTTATTTATTTATTTTTCTCTGTGTCATTTAAAAACGTATCATCACTATTGATGGCTACTAAAGATAAACCGACAAATACGAAAATTCATCATTAATCTTTGCCAAAGCAGAGTGCTCTGAATGATTTAGGCGTAGCCACGGATCATTCGTAGCTTGTGCTCCTGTGGTCTGTTGTTCGGGGGCTTGTTGCTGGATTTCTTTCTCATTCTGGAGAACAAGCTCATTCGTGGTTAATCGTTTAGATCAGTTCATTTCTCCCAGTCCATTTAGCTTGGGGGCAGTTTCAGGGAAAAAGCTGCGCACTGGAATGAAAGCAGTCAGGTCAAAGGGGTTTTGAGATCCAGCACTGCAGAAAAGTTCACACTCAAGATCTCTGAAGTAAATCTGCACCTTTGCAGACTCTTTAATGTCGTCAGATCAACTTTAGCTTCAAATGGGATGTTTGTCGTTTCATGTCACAACATGTATTTCGGTCCACAGTTGCATTTACGCCTCATGAAGATCCTGCTTTAATGGCGGGAGAATCGAAGTGCTGTGAACAGATTTTCAATGAGGTCAAAGTCTGGGTCTCTGTGGTGGCGAATCCATGTGTGAAAATGATATGTCATGCTCAGTCAACCACTCTTAAACTTTGACTGAATTAGTGATGCCATCACAGGAACACGGAAAATCTGGACAACTTTTAATATTCTTCAGTCCAGTCTTTGTAGCCTCTAGCCCCTTCTTAAATAAAACTGTTTAGACTCAAGTTTTCTTTCATTGTACAATTACTTTCATTACTAAATATTACAGAGTTGAAATGTTCATTTTCCTGGATGAGATTTCACCAAACATTTCAATCGTCCAATTTGACTTTTCCCAGCCACATTTCTTCCACTAAGGTGACGTTTCCACACTGTCCTTCCACGTTTAGTAATGCATTGGGAACTCTTTTAACTGGGTACTTCTAAGTCATCCCCCTGGTAGTTTTGTTTGCTTGATGCTGAGGAATAATTTGAACCTTCTGGAACAGAGTATCATATTTTCCATGACCACAGGATGTGTCTTTTGAAATGAAATGAGAAGCTACTCACTGCATTTATTATTTATTCATTTTCCAAACCCTGTTTAATCTTATCCAGGGTGACAGGGCACGAGGCAGAGTACATCCTGGAAAGATCCCCAGTCCAGACTCACCGTGTCAGCCAGGGCTTAATAATTTAATTATCAGTGTCATAACTTTGCAATGAGAGGCTCTTTCCTATTTGCTTGGTTATATCAAGGTGGCAAAGGCATCATCATTATTATTTATGCAAGGCAGTGTAATATGGTTTAATCAACAAGCAACACACTAACCTATTTTGTTTGGTTAGAAATACAATTCTTTGACTTATTATTTAGCAGGCATGAAAAAACTTGTATAAAACCACTGACTTGTTTCACCTCAGCAAACATTTAAACTTGAGAAATGAACATGTGTTCATGCTCTGTCTACAGGGTTTAGATGATGTGACAGAGGAGCCTCTGGTGCAGAGGGACGACGACAAACCGGAGACAGTGACGCGGAGACTGAAGGCCTATGAAACCCAGACAGAACCCGTCCTGGAGTATTACAGGTGTGTTTCTTCTAGCTGTTCAAAAGCCCATTGTGTTGCTCCATAAATGCCTTCGACAAGTTTTGTTTCTTCTTAACATAAACTGTTTGAACAGAGGTTTTTAAGATCGTGAGAAAATTGGCATGAAAGCATCCAGCCATAGTAAAGTGTGCGCCGAGGAAATGCTTAAATGTAGGTAAAAGGTCACAGCTTATTAAACTCTGACCTCTAAAACTGCTTAAGACCCAGACTCTTAAGAGGACTAATGGCAGCTGACAGTGCAGAGTACATTTCTCACTATCACATGAGAACAGAGATGTTTAAGCATTTATATCTGAAAGATTTGCCAAAATCAATAAAACCTTTAAAACAAATAGTACATGCATCCCATGCCCTATTTGTGTCGTACTTAGACAGGAAAACAGCTTTGCCTCAGTGCTTAAAGGTTGAATATCCTGGTTTTATTTGATTGCTGAGAAATTGTTTGACTTACCATGTTTATTTGCTTTACAGTATATTTAAAAGGCAATATTCATAGCTTTACAAGCAGAGACTGGAGTTAACTGTTTTCCTGTTTTTTCCCCACCCTCCCCATCCAGGAGTAAAGGTGTGCTAGAGACCTTCTCAGGGACAGAAACCAACAAGATATGGCCGCACATTGAAGCTTTCCTCCACAGAAAATTCTCCTCACTGAGTCAAAGAGCTGCTTAGGAAGCCTGAAAAGCACAAGAAGTCCTCGAGTTTACCTCCAGACATCACCCTGCGTGCAAAATGCCACTTCTTAAGAGATTAAAGGAGGATCGTCCATGTAGTAATATATTCTGAATGTTCAGAATAAAGTTTAGGCTCATTTGGTTTATGTTATATGGCTTCAGTAAGACTAGATATGTCAGGAAAAGTTAAAAAAAAAAAAAAGCACAGATTAAAATCCTAGTGTTGAAGTTAGAGAAACTCAGGTAGTCGTATGTAAAATCTTTCAAACAATTGTTGTTAACGGGAATATAAATTTTCTTGAGTTCATGATAATCCATGATTTTAATATTAAGATATATAACAGTAAAATAAAGAGGGACTAGTTTGCACAAGATGCTGCAAGAATAGGGACCACTGCATAGGGATTAGTGCAATTTATAATTGCAGTCAGAAGTTTGTCTTAGTTGATTAGCTGATTTTTGTTTGTTTTAGTTCGATAAAGGTGTGCACATCTGCCTTAACAGGGACTGTTTGTTACGCAGTGGGTGGTTGTGCCAAAGGGAAACGTGATGTGCAGGTGCAGACTTGCACACAAGTGCCTTTTGCTGCTTTTGACAATGTAACATGTAGCTCAGCAAAATATGATTTGTAAATACGTTGTTTATGATCATGGACCACAGTAACTATATTGACCATTTTTAATAATCAGAAGAAACCATGACTGTGAAACATCAGCTTTCAACCACTCTTTTCCATTTTATTTCTTACTATTCTTTTTTGTGACCACGTCTACTGGCAACTGAGATTTGCCATTTAATGTGTCTTACTTGACAAATAATATACTAAGACATCATTTAACAGTTTATTCAGGGCTAAATCTTATTGGGAGTGTCTCACAGCAGTTTTTACACTTTCTTCAAAATCTTCCATCCAGTTAAAAGCCTTTGAAATGCTCATCTGCAATATACTGTAGGTATTAATGCAATGAATGATCCGTGAATCGTATTTTGAATAAAATGTGTAAAAGCACTTGATAACTAGGGTTTAAAAGCATACGCCTTTTTTTTTCTTAGACTTTCTTCACAGGTGTGTAACAAGTATTTCTGAATCTCAATAAACTTGTACTGTACACTAGCCAGCCACTACTTGTATTGCCTTTCATTGTTTTAAGAGAAGCAACTCCTAAAAGTCAAAGTAGCACAATCAGATGTTTTGTTTTTTTTTACTTCCTAAACTCAATCCATTCTTCTCGGCCAAAAACAAGCAAACAAACAAACCAATAACCACAATGCAACTGGTCAGGCTGGTGAGAGATTCTGCAGGGCCATGCTAGCAGCACCTGGACATTATTAGTGTTTCAAGTCTCTTTAAATCAGCAACTGCTCATTCTTTATTTATTCAGCCATACCATAACTCTCGTTACCTGCAAGTGCTTCCATTTATTTGGCTTCCTCTGGGCCCTGGAGTATATTTAAACTATTTAATTTTACTTTAAATATGCAATTGTGTGTACCAAACAATGACATATCAAAACACATTTTAAGTTTAGAAAAATGCAGAATTTCAAAAGTGATGAAACCAGACTAACGGCTACAGCTGTACAGGTTTGATTTAGAACTGTACAGTTATTTAATTAAGTGGTCATTTTAAAAATGTTACTACAAAGATGGAATCATATACATTTGGTTAACTAACATGTTAAAGAAAAATGTGCCATAAATGTCTGCTGCTTACCATTAAAAATGAAAAAGTAACACTTATTTTATACTTAATAGACGATCAAATAAGGACAGTTTTTGCATTCATTCAAATGCCTCATCAATAAACTGATTTAAGATCCAAGTTGTCCGATTTCGGTTCCACAAATTCTTACAAGTAACCGAAGGCTTACTGATGGAAATGTTTACATCTTTAGATCAGTTCGTTGTAAAAGAATATAACTGTATATTCTTATGCTGGTACAAGCTGCTGCTCTCTGAGGCTGAGAGTGCAGGTCTTACTTCATCCCACATTAATCCTTTAATCAAATTATGACTTCTGCACTGCTTAAAGTGTGCTCTCTTTATTTGCAGACTTATCATAGTGCGTCCAAGAACATTTTCAGCGTACCACAGTATATTAAGCTTCACTGCTAACAATTCCCTTGAGTCAACACACGGATCATAATATTTTATGTGTAAACTGCAGAGCAGATGAATGATGATGGTTGTGCTGCAAAATTATCAATGCATCACACAGCAGCTTCAAGTTTCAAATAGCATTTAATACTTCAGATATTTATAATGTCACAGGCTGCAATAAAAAAAAACAACCCAACTGTGCTGTTCAATGGTTTTACACTTGACTTGTTAAATAAAGGACATTGTTATTAAAGAAACGCTTCTCTGAAAGGGCAATGGATATGGTAAAAGTTCGCCTCTGACAAATGCAAACACGTCAAAAAAAACAAAACAACGAAAAAAACAATTTTCATAAGAAACACTATTATCAAGCTCCAATACTTGATCGTTTAACAATAGTAAAAAGAAAAAAGTAATATTTCCAATTCAATTTTGCACAACTGGGAAATTAACAAATGAGTGAAATAAATGAAGGAAAAAAAACAAACCAGAAATAACACATTAAGTCATGTGCTTTGAACTCAACCTTAATGTCTTTATTTAAAACAATTTCTGCTTTGATACAGAAATAAAGTGCGAAACATATTTAGATGCAGAGCGTCCCTCTACACACAATTAAAAAAAATAATTAAAACAAAGTTTAGAGTTCAGCCCTTTTTTTTTTTAAACCTGCTTTCTCCTCTTTATAGGGTTATTTAAGCTCTACTCAGGCGTATAACCAGTTGCAGAGATGAAACCTTTAACCAGCACACAGAAAACGTTCCAGAGCACTTGCGTAAGGAGAATCATTGTTGCGACTTGGTTGGTTGTAAACGTGAAAAATGTCTGAAACAATAACCAAACCAGTGGTTTCAACAAAACAAACAAAAGAACAATAAGCATAAACACAGCTGAAGGTTTTGGCATGCTTTCACATATTAAATGTATATTGATTACATGGGAGACAATTATCATGTGATCAGGGAGATTCAAAAGGAACTAGAATCCTGATGCCTATCAAACATACTGACTTTGCCACATATTTGTGTTAAAAGCTGTTTTGCCACAAAATGACATGATCCAAACCATAAACCTGCATAATGAAATGCAATAACAAACTATTTCTGAACAGAACTGAATGCCACATTTACTTGTCTTTGTCTTATATCATCTTGCTTAAATCAATGATCCAATTTTCCTGGAAAGCTTAATTATTCTATCACAGAGGACGGCAACAAAAACAGCCGCTGCTGTTATAAACACAACAGTTATACTGTGAATATGTGGTATGTTAACAAGATACTCAAGTGATTGATTAGTAAGTCTTACGACTCTCAGCAGGCATTTTATCTACTCAGTGATTTTATACCAATTTGTCTACAAGTTTTAAAACGATCTAACCATATAGCTAACACTTCACTGCCAAATGACACGTGACACTGATGGATGGAAAGGAGCATTTATATTTATTTACTTACAGACTTATCCTTTTTAAAGCTTCTCCAGACAACACTAAGAAATACAAGTGCATCCACCGCATCTTTCACAAAGCAAAAACATTTAAGGCCACTGATAATCACAGCCATTCTGGGTTTGTTGGATAAATCATCTTAAGTTGAATTTGTTAGACCTTAAGCAGCACGAGAAGTCTGAACGTTCCCCCACAGCAAAGAATGGAAATAACCACACGATGGAAAACAAATGTTAAAACATTCGTACCAAAGTCAAGACCACGAAACATCTCTTCTTCAGGATGACCCTGAGCGTTCTCGTCACATTCAACAACAGTCTTCAGTCAGAGGCTTCTTCAAATCTGCTACGAGACATCTTTCCAACTCTATAGTGACTTTTAGAAGAAACTTAAATAATGGAAGTTATTGCAACATAGAATTTCCCCATTGGGGATAATTAAAATATTATTGAATTAAACTGAATTTAATTTTTTCCCCTCATACTGGACAATCAAGTGCTTTAATCATTATATTGCACTGCTCAGATTTCCCTCTCATAATCTGACCAGTGGGGATTATGCGCATCAATTTTTAAACGCACGTCTTATGTTACTGAAAGTTGAAGGTTTCTGCAGGAAGAAACTGACTTAAGGTGACTGTTGCTGGACTGCTCCTTCAGTTTGGCTTTTCTCCTTAATGAAAGGAGAAAAGAAACACAGGAAGTCATGATTGCAATACTTTTTTTTTTCTTTTTCTACATTCAGACACGACTCCATTTAGCGTATTCATAGAAAGCACACTTTGCACATGAGCTTAAAGTCAGAGCAATTGATTATAGTTAGAAAATTCTATAAATAATATAGGTGGATGCAAATGTCACACAAATCAAAATGATATGAAGTCCTGTATATACCAAAGACATAATGTGATAAACCAGAATATGTTGCGTAGATCAATTCCACAAGGTTCCTAATTATAGATGTATTTTACCTGATTTGAATCCAACAGGTCATGTCTATCCAGCAGCCACATTTCAGCTAAAACTTGTTGTAACACTAAGTCACTGATATATAAACCATATGACTCAAACTTTACATGATTCCTCAACTGTTCTCTCGTCAGAGATCTACCTCAGTCAGGTACTGGCTTGTTGGGTTATCTTTGTGTTGTCTGGATAATGTGCAATTAATTATTTTTGCTTTGCTCCAGTTCCGCAGGAGGATGTAAGAAGTCCACCTGTAAAACAAAGGCTCTGGCACAACACAAATGTTCAGCCGTAATCTCATTAAAGGTTAACCACAGCCACATACTAAAGGCAACACTGACAAATTTCTGTCATTAGCAAATTGGTTTTTTCATTCTGGCTCTCTTCTGAAAATTGAAGCATAAAGACTCATTGTGTCTCCATTTATTCTTGCTCTGCGATGACATTTTTAGCCTTTTAGCTGTGTAAACTGAGGGTTGTACCTACATGGGGAGACGAATACAGTGGAAGAAAAGCAGGTGCCGATTGTACATTCCTTAAGAGGTCTCCATCATACGAATGTCTTCTGTCTCTGTACTGTCATCCTTTGTCCACGTCCCTGTACTTGTCCAAAGTCCAGTGTTTAAACAATGCTTCGAGTTATACTCAGCCACCTGCTGGAGGACAACAAAAACACAAGAAACATAAACTGTTAAAACAAACACTGGAGATGAGTCATCTATAAATTCATATTAAATTCTGATTTGTCTTTTTAATGTGTCTAAAAGAAGTCCGAGCAACATCTGTCTGCGCAGTTATCAAAGTGCTGTCACAATGTTTGAATGTGCTGATCCAAGCTGACTTTTCAAATTTTCTCCTCAGACAAATCAGTGCTAAAATAACCCTTTGCATTGCTCACTTTGCTTGATTATCTTATTAATCGATCCAAGTTAAAACTGAGGTAACGTGAGACGGCATGAGGAAAAACAGCACAAATCCAAAAGCAGGACAGGTTTCAGCCTAAACAGGCTTGACCCCCCCACCCCCAGAAAGGGAGGGTCTTCCTTTTCAACAAGTAGATGTTTGGCAGCTAGTCAGGGTGTGGGGCCAGCAGCAGGGACGCAGCACCATTCTCTCTCACTAACAGAGGCTTTTAGACTCCAGCATCAAGTTTATTTGAGTCTTTTTTAAATGACATTTCAGAATTTTAACAGGGGATCACTGGAATGCAAATATTCCTTAAGTGACTTTATGAAAAAATATATATATAACAGGGTTATAATTTCTATTAAACACACAGCTTGAAGCACAATGAACTTTTACCATGTGACACAATTGTCACTTTTTTTTTTTTTTTTTGGACAAAGGTGAAAGGTCCATTGTCAGTGCGTATGAATTTTGGCTTCACCACATCCTGACTTTTTGTATACGTGTACCTTGAAAGTGAAAATAACTCACTAAATACAGGATTGTTTATATTTTTGTAGCATTATGAGTGAAACTAAAACACAGTGGTAACATCTATCATTTGAACAGGCCACAAGTCTCCACAGCACTGAGGAATAAACAGCAGCACTTACTTGGGGTAACAAGTCTGTTGTTTCTTTGGAGTCGAGTCTGTAGTTTGTGCCGGTACTCTGCTGTTCAGTGTTGGATATATCGCTTCTGCCTTTGGCTATGTATTCTTTAACTCTCTGTTTAAAGGCCTCAAGTTCTTTATGGAAGACTTCGAGATAAACGTTTTGTCCTTCCTGCAAAGCAACAAGGGAAATTGTTCAAGGATCACTCATTGAGCTTAGTTCAAGATAAGTAATATAAAATACAATACAAGTGCCATGGACAGTTAGGGTATAATTAATTCATGCAATGTGCTTTCCACTTCAAAACAAACAAAGAAAAATGCTAAGCACATTTAAAGCAAAAGTAAGAATATAGCTTGTCTATGTGCAGAAATATGGTTCGTTACCTCCAACTGTTACCAATTAAATATGATGGAGTTCTCAAACTATGTTAAATGATTTCCTACAACAATATGAGGACATTCATGTTCAGAACATTCAGTATTTATCTGATGAGTGTATCTTACTTTGGCTTTGTGGAAGAATTGTCTGAAGCAGCCCCGGGGATCCTGCTGTGAGTTTGAGGCCATCTCTAAGATAAACTGCATAACCACAGCTTGATGCGCCACCTGCTCCATCAATGCTTCTTTCTACAAGAGAAAACCAAAGTAAGATACACTCA